>JAPQRN010000026.1:5007283-5018725 GCA_037367275.1 Coranthus polyacanthus
GTATACGTGTTATATTTTTAAAGGGAAAGTTTGTAATATTTCTAATTTTACATTTAATTTTTTCTGATATATTTTTCGTAATTTTACTTGAATCTTTAGCTTTGATTGCTTTCTCCACTCAAACACTGAAACTAGGATTACAATCACTCAATTTTTCAGTGAATTCTCATTTTTAAAAAAGTGAGACAGTGGTGTTGACAAAATGTCAACATCGCTCATGTGGCGCGCCATCAAAACATTATGTATGTCATTTTCATATTTACACACAAAAAAATAAAAATAAAAGATGCAAAGGGGAAACTTTATATTTAACGAAAAGAGAGAGTTCTCTTTCTTTTTGTCTTGTTTATATTTCTTGTTTCTGTTTTCATCTGGTGCTATGTAAGTATTATAGCTACTATATTTTATAATATTATGTACTTAAATTTCATATTGGCAATTAAGGGAAACTTTTATATTAAACTACAATATATGAAGTGATATGTTGTCAAAGGGCTTTTAACCTAAAATAAGACTGCGATGTGTTTTCTTCGTAGTCAGTATTTCACTTTCAAACCAAAAACACCCCGTGAGCGCGTAAAGTGTAATTAGAAATTGTCCCACAGTCTAAATTTACGCCTTCTAAATCCAGATCCGTCGGTGGAAATGAAGGCTTTTGTTCCAGGAAAAGCAAATTACCGCCTGGAATTCACATGTCAGTATTTTCAAAGCACCAGGGCTGACTGTCTCATTTCTCCTCTATTCGACAGGCCTGCTTCGGATATTACGCTTGTTGGGGGGGGGGGGTAAAAAATAGTGCTCTTTTACTGGGTACCATTGTTTCTAAATATTTAACTCTTCGTTTAATGACCACGCTGGGTTTATGTTGGACTAATTGAGGGGTAATACGGGCAAATCATGCTGAAAAAGTGGGAAACGCGATGCCATAAATGCATTCCACTGTAAGTCACCTTTTAATAGCAGCTTGTAAACCTATAAAACGGGCTGATCACAGCTTCAGCAGGGAAGCATTAGCTGGGACAGGAACACTTTAATTTGAACAGTAATAATAGAAGTTTCCAGTTTCATTTTAACTGGAACTCAGTACCACTCTCTCGAATGCTTCAGTTTCGTCAATTTGGCACAGTGTGGAGATGGGAGAACATAAAAACTGCTCAGAGGATGCTGTATTCCATCATTACCGGCACCAAATGTACAGTTCTTGGTCACAAATGACGCCCCAGTGGATCGATTTATTTGAATCAACCTGTCCAGGCCTGATGACGGATAGAAAATACATGGAATGAATCCAGCAAATATGATTAAGACCCAAATATTTGATTGATTTAACCGCACATTCATTTATGGTGTGTGTGTGGGTGGCGGTGGGTTACTTTTTCTTCTTCTTCTTCCAAATCCCTTCTGTTAGTTACTGAAGTGACGAATAAGAAGTGTAGAATATGAAGATGGTTAACAGATAATGTCTTCAAGCTTTTTCAGCTCCACTGGCTTCAATTAACACGCTTCATGTCTGGTTCGCAGCCCGCGGCCTGCAAAGGGCGGAGGCCCCACCGAAAATGAAAATTGCCACAGCCTGCGGTTTGAGGAGAGGCCATTTGGACTGAAAAATATCCCTAGCATTTATGAGTGACAAAACAACAAAGCGGATTTTCCACTCATTACATGTCAGAAACACTGCGTGGACATAGAATGTAGGGTTAAAAAAAAAAATCGCAAAATATTCAGCTTGACATGTATCTTTCCAGCTTTTCTTTTGCGCAAATGACTCACCAAGCTCGACATTTTAAGGCTTAGTTTGCGTTAAATGTAAGTTTAAGGCATATGTCAAACTTTCTACACAAATCAATTTCATTTCCACAGATTAAAACCTTTTTCTTCTTCTTTTTTAAACACGTTTACACTTTTCAGTGTGGTCCTTGATGGATTGCTACGATCCAAAGGAAGCTGCCGACATGCAAAGCGGTCCTTTAAGTCGGAAGTACAGGGGGGAATGTAGTGAATTCAAGCTCAAAGGCCAAAGCTGGGAGTCGCCACTGATGTTTAAAGGCCTCTCGGTCTTTGGGGTTTTTGTTGTTGCTCCTGAAATGAAAAGTGCACCACTACAGTCTATTTATCGCCATTTCTCCTCAGCAGATCTGAAAGCTGCACTACAGACTATAGCTATATCATCATAAATAACAACCTCGGGCCCAGAAGCAATACGCAGTTCATATTTAATCGTCGTAAATAACAGTATTAGCCGTATATGCGACGCAGATATCGGATTTATAGCTCCGACCAGCAGCCTGCCATCCCCAAAGACTCCGAGACTTGTGTCTGTGATAATTACATAGAAATAGCTGCAAAGACTTACAATCCCATTGAGTTTGATAAAGGTCAGCAGGAAGTCAAATGTCTGGACTCCCAACCAGCCCCAGTCTGCTTCTGCTGGACTTCAGGCTCCTCATTAAAAAAAAAAAGCCCAGATTTTATTCCTTGAAGGCGACCTTTTGTTTGTTTGCTTGTTTTTTTAATTCCGCTGCAAAAAAAAAAAAAAAAAAAAAAAATCACACTTGGATAAGATGTTACCGGCGGCCTCGGTCCACGGTACCTCCGACGAGCTCAGGTCCAAGTTGTGTTTACTCTTGGCTGCCTGACCGCTGAGTGAGAAGCAGCCCTTTCCAGACCGGGAGGAAGGCTGCAGTCGCGTTTACGGTCCGCACTACCAGAGGCCATATATCAGCCCTATAAAAACCAAAGCAGCCGCCCTGATGTAGGATTTTATTATGGTATTAAACGGAACCTCCAAAAAAAGTAGTTGAAGTAGGTTGCGCTGTAAAGACAAGGGGCATAACCACGCAGGGCCCGGTTTAATGGCGCTCGTTAACAAAAATGACTGTTAATCTGCCAATAAAACAGTGTCAGGCGGCTCTGCAGCGCATGCACAGCAAAGCTCCATCAGAAACAGGATAAATAATTAAACACAGCTAGGTGTGAATTTTACAATTTATCTTGTCCTGGATATAAAATCTCTCCATCGGTGACTCTACTTAAGTGTAAGTGTATTGGCGCGTATACTAATGGCGTTTTAAATGCAGACTCCCTGATGTCGAGATTGATTGAAGTGACTGCGCACAATTCAACGAGAGTGGCTCTGCTTCTAGTAATGCGTCTCGCGGCTTCACACCGAAACGCACGAGCATCTATTTTGATTAGCTCCAATATAAATAAATAAATGCTGAGATACATAAAAAAAATAATGACGCCACTTATTTGTCAGCCATTGTCTCCGCTCTGCATTCCATGCATACTGTCCCGACGAAAACATAACTTAGAGGCTTATATAATTCGAGCTTGACAGCAGCCGTAGATACACAGACTAGATATACGGACGGACTGTTCATTTTGCATATTGCATATAAACAAGACAATTTATTTAGAAGAGTGCAATCTATTAAAGACAGAAAACAGAGAGAGAGAGGAAGAGAGGGAGAGAGAGAGGCCCGGGATTGATTTACGCTCCATTGACGCTTTATCAGGCTCGAAGAAAAAGTCCGGCCAATCAGTTTGCGCCTCGCGCACAGACCCGACAAACCCCCTCGCGCACAGTGCGAGGCTGTAGGCTGTAGCACTTTGTTTCACTATAGTGAGCAAGTTGTTTGGAAGGAAGGGGGCTCGTGGAGAGAGAGAGGGAGAGATACACAGCGAGAGAGAGAGGAAGGGAGGGGGTGAGCCAGCAAAGGACAGAGAAGAGAACGAGAGAGAGAGAGAGAGAGAGAGAGAGAGAGAGAGAGAGGGAAAGAAAGAAAAGAATCTCGTAATGTCTCTCGTCTTGTTCTCCATTTAGTGAACTTGTGGCGTTTCGCAGATAATGTCCGAGAATGTCCATTTCTGGGACTTTGAGCAACTATTACGTGGACTCTATCATAAGTCACGAGAACGATGAACTCTCAAGCCCTGCTCGCTTTCCCAGCGTCCAGTATTCCGGCTCGAGCTCCGCCGCAGCCGCGGGCGGAAGGCAACCGAGCGGCGCTGCGCACGCGGAGCATCCCCATCCCGACTCTTACCCCTCGTGCAGCTTCCAGCCGAAGCCCCCGGTCTTCTCATCGTCCTGGAGCCCGTTTAGTCCGCACCACGGTGCCAGTGGCCTCCCCGCTGTCTACCACCCATACATCCCTGCCCAGCACGTGCCCGCGGCGGACACACGGTACCTACGCTCATGGCTGGACTGCGCGCCGCGCGGCTCGGAGTCTGTTCCCGGGCAGGTCGCCGGCGGCCACACGGGAGGGCAGGTCAAGCTGGAGCCGCAACTCGGCCACCTCGGCGGGGAGATCTCGAGCAAGCTCGGAGGACAGCATCCGCTCGAGACCACCACGTATATCTTGGAGTCGACGTCCACGGAGGCGCGCGAGCTAAGTCACCATTCAGCGGCCATCTCCGGCGCAGGATTCGAAGAAAATAAGGACATTTGTGAAGGGAGTGAGGACAAAGACGGCCTGGATCAAAGTAAGTTATGAAAGCAGGAAATAGCGCGCGGGAGAGAGAGAGAGAGTGAGAGATTGTAAATGCTTTTAATGCCGCCATAAAACAAGAACAAAGAGCCGGAGAGCCAAAGTGCCCCCACCTTCTGCTCTCGAACTTTACTGTGATATTTCGTCCTTATCATGCCCGTGTTACCAACAAGTTGGAATAGTAACGGCTAATATGGGACGGAGATGGCAAAACACCATGTAGCCCTATTATCTTTACATTGTCTTGTGTGTCGTTTACTAATGTGGCACATATTCAAAACGGACACACAAATAACTAGCCTACATATTCAATAGGGGCCATTGTAGAGTTTTGTTTTTATGTTTTATGTTGACACTGGTTTTGTATCCCCGTATGACACACTGACAATAACTGGAAGTCAGGATGGTTAGTTTAACTAGCAATAACCAAATCAAATACGCGCTTTACTGCTTGACACGCAGTAAAAGAGGCTGTTACTATAGTTTCTTTCACATATGGCTTGTGAATTAAGAGTACTTCTTAGGTACGTCGGAAGCATGATTTAAAAATACATTTTAAAAAAAGAAGCATTTTTCTTTGTTTACGGTTTGTATACTTGTCTGACAGCAGCCTAATTGGCGAATGCTCTAAAAAACCTTTGTGGACCGTCTTTAGGTCGTTTAAGGTTTATGTGCGTAATTGCCAGGACATGCGCACTCCTGACTCGTTTTAAAAGGACAGAGTGGCTGGTGCTTTAGATTTGTCATTTTTACTGCAGGTACATTGTAGGTCGTATGTCTTTCTTTCTGTCTGTCTCTCTCTTACTCCAGCGCACATTGTCTTCGGTGTCTGAGCTCCTTCTGTGCTTCGTGGAGCTCAAACCCTGCTGGTATGGGCCTATCCAAACTATGAAAACCTCCAGCAAAGTCTGACTTTTTACATAGTATACATAAAGGCCTGCTTGGTCTTACATTGCAGAGATCGTGTGCTGTAATTAACAATCAATACAGTATGGAAAAAAATGTGTTCCGGAGCTTTATTGTCGTAAAGCTGGACAGGCTGGATTATCTTTTATAGGCTATAAGGTCATATAACCCAATACGATGTCACTGTTCAGTATATGAAGTTTTGGATGAAGAGATGTTTCTATAAATAATGGAGGTTTTATTATAGCACTTAAGTCCAAATATCCCTCCATAAGCCCCACTTTTGTAGCACCGCTGTAAACATAATAGCAAAGATAAACCGCCTTATTATTGCAGCCCCCACCTAACCCAACCCAACCCAACCGTCTCCCACTCTGTCTGTCCATCAGCTGAAAATAATCCTCTGTATGTCATCCGTATTCATGGCCTGTCTTCTTTTTAAAAAAATCATAAAAATCATAAAAGGAGTCAGGCAGTCCATCATCGGGAGCCAGCGCGCAGCTCGGAGCAGCCGCAGAGTACTATAGGCTAGATTAGTTCTCAGTAGACCAGGGCCCTCATAACTCAGGACGGACCGGGATTCAGAAACGCCGTGACAGTCAGGAGAGAGCACCGTGGACCGTAGAAACCTGTGTTCATCTGCATATGAGGGCAGGCAATCCGATCTGAATATATCGTGATCGGATCTTAGGGACATCAACAATTTCAATGAAACATAAAGATTGTGTAATTTTACTTAAGAATTTGAGAAGAGAACACTGGGGTGTCATTTTCAAATCGCATTTTAAAGAGGAACACTTGAAATTCCAATGCTAGTATTATTATGAAGTTAATGTGTACAACTCTTTATTTGAATTATCCAAAAAAAAAAAACTCATATGTTAATTGTTGTTTTAATATCAAAATAATGATTTATAGGGGTGTTTGAATCTTGAAACATACAGATACACACTGGCTCTTGTTTGTCTGTCTGGACTCTACAGTTCAAGATCGCAATTTAAACTAAACTAAATTAAAAATATCGCGATATGATCTTTATCCCCTATAGCATCCATATGTAGAAAGAAGAAAAGAAGGCAGGAAAGTGAACATCTAACTTAATTTTCTCTATGGACCTACATAAACTATATTATGTTGCAAGTTTGTATCTGGATCACTGAATATTTATTGCTTTCATACCATTTTTATTTAGACTGTTTTTATTACATTTTAATTTACAAATCGCCCTTCAACATATGAATGGATCAAATTAAAAACATCGGTTATAAAATGAAGTCTAAATCATCCATCTACCTCTTTACAGCGTTTGTCTTTTGATGGAACTCAGCTGATTAAATATTTACTTTAATCGTTTTTTTTGCTTCATAATCCCCTCACACCAGGCCTGACTGTTTTGATGTTATCATAGCGTGTTTTTCGCAGGTCACACAGTCGCATGTGAGTCCCTGTTTTATTCATCTGTTCTTTCTGCAATAATAATAATATTTTACCTGTCATGAAATCGCAGTTAGGTTGATATAATGCCGTCGAGGGTTTGGCGAGTACAACACGGGTTTGTTCTGTTTTTCTATCATCGCTCGCACTAACAACAACATTGAATCCATCACTTTTTTTTCAGGCGGAGTTTGAACATTCTGAGAGCTTCTCCAGAATTATTTTTGGGTGGGACTGCAAAACGGTCCCTGGAAAGACATTCATGTAAATTTTATTTTGCTTTTTTTGGGTATAATATTTTCTTAACCGAGCTCGGATGTGAATAGGCTCTGTTTCAGTGCTTTAATCCCCGCCGGATAAATCTAATATCTGCCACAGGAGTCTGAGCCATCCGTCTGAGCGCGTGGTTGTTTTGCTATACGTACGTGCCCTGCGTCGAGAGAAAGAGAGAGAGACAGAGAGAGACAGAGAGAGAGAAAGAGAGAGAGAGGTGGAGTGGGTGTGGGGTGCTCCTACGTTGGCCTTTTCAGAAGAAGAAATACAAATTACCGATCCCTCCACACACCGGCAGGCGCGCAGTTCTTTCTCCCGATTCTTACGCACGCATGCACAGACACTCTTGCCTCCTCATTACAGCATGTGAGCAGGCTATCCATCAGAGCAGAGGGCTGGTTAAGGGTTGGATGGAGCCCAGCATCCTCCAGTCTGAATTATTAGACTTTCCGCCAGTAACGCTGTGCGTCCCAGTCTGACTTAGGTCTGTAATAGATGCTGCTGCTCAAGAACCGAGAAAAAAGCGGTTCTGTGTCTAGAGTGTCAGCACTTTTCCTTATGGTTTGTGTTTTTGTTTTATTATTTGTCTGTATTGCAGTGGGTCACTGTGGCACGTAGTGGGAGCTGCGCCACCCAGCATGGGAAAAGTATTTTTCATTGTTCACACGGCAGCCATTTTGAACACTTGGGGTGCAAAAAAAAAAATGAGACAGAGCTACGGTTAATTTAACGTATCATTCAAAAAACAACAAAAAAATACATGGTAATGCCCAGAATTTCACAGACAAGGTGGTCAGTATGCAGCATATGCCCAGACTCCTTCCTGAGATGTCACCTTCAAGGAATTTTGTTGGAAATATCAACACATATGCTTTATAGCTGGGGTTATTTTTAACTGGCTGTCTGATGTTTCCCATGTGTGAATCCAACTGCAGTGATAGGATAACTTACTTTGAGTTGCAATGACAGAAAGGTACAAGCTCTTCTGGACAGTTTGCTCTTCTGATATTACAAGTGACAGCATTTCATAGGTGTCATTTACTCTAGGGATGCTGGGAACATGTCGCCACCACTTTATGAAATGAAATTTTCCTGCCAAAATCATCCACTCTGACATCATACCGATACTTCAATACATTGCCTAAAATCGCATTTCATTTTTTCCCCATCTGAGCCCTTAGGTCCCCACCAGTTTTTAAGACAAAGTGCATACTAATATGTGACATTATTGCTATTCCAATGCTCTCATTGCTGTCTGGTTCGCTTTTGTTGGTTCTGGTTAAGTTTGTCAAGGTATCGGAATAGGTTCAGTTTTGGTCTTGTATGGTATAAAGTCAGATAAGCTGCTGCCCACATTTTTTACATGTTTCATCGGCTAAAATTATAGCTCTTTCTTTTCACTTAAATATACTACTTTGATCTGAGCGAGGCAACTTTTGGCCTACTGAGAATTTGAGCTGTGTCATTGCTGCCTCGGTCTCATGCTGGTCCCACTGGCTTTTAAGTTGTCTTAAAGTCATATTTTGTCCTTTGTGTCCACTAGTGGTATTCACATAAGTGGCTTGTAGTATTCAACATTGGCCAAATTCCTCTGAGAGCTTTGACTTTATGAGCTGTTAGCGTGCTAAAACTTACAGCCTGGGGGAATTCTTGGAAATTTTTGGTACTACTGGCAGTAAAAACGAAATTTGGGCAGATAGTTGGTGCTTTAAGAGTTCTAAAGGCAAATGAGATGGCATGTCTTAGATTTCACAAAGAAAAAAAGGCAATTTTTTTGTCAACGTCTCAGAACTTTAAGTTTTTAACACCCACCCCCTTCATGAAACCATAATCCTATAAGTCAATTTTAGGGTTAGGGTCAGGGTTATAACTGAATGTAAGGCCAAAATGAATGTATAAGACGTAATTTGACATGTGGCTAAAACGCAATATAAACTACATCAGTTCAAACATGACAAAATGTTAAGAGCTCAAGTTCGATGCAGTGAGAACATCACCAGCTTGGCTTAAAGTAAGAATGTCTGGGCTTTGAAAATGTGTCAAATATATGAAAACGTTCAACTTGACCCTTCAAAACCAGTTGTTTCTGATGTGCTTCTCAGTAGGGAATGTGAAAAAAAGTGCCCGTGAATCACGGCAGCATAAATGGCTCTGAGCTGGATTTACTCTTCCAGACAGAGTTTCCCTCCCCAGGTATTCAAAATGGCTGCTGTGTGAATAACATCAGTGGGAGCCTACCTTTAAAAACATCACATCACAGTTAAAGCCAGCGTCAGTCTACAGATTCTCCTTGTGTTACTGGTGCTGGGCGGCCATCCAGAATAAACTACAAGATTACACTTCGGTCTTTGTACTGCTGCTGCTGCCGGGCAGAGCGCGAAAGTTATTACCCCCGAAGTTTATTAAGTTATAACACCGGGTGAACAACCCCATTAATTGGCGTGTTGCTGTTGGTGGCTGGGCGAGATGGGGCGTAAGGGTTGGGGCGTCAGAGGGGGAGATAAAATACGACTGGGGGAAATGTAATAACGTGCCTTTGGGATATATGAGAGGTCAATTTCTGGAACTATTAGGGTGAAATTGCAAAGGGAGGGAGAAACAGAGAGAGGAAGAGATGGGATGTGATATTAGTCTTGTAGCTGTTTCGGTCACTGTTTCCATGCAAGCGGCATTCATCACAGTGGACACACACACACACACAGGCAAAACGACACAAAGGCCAACAACATCATGCTGCAGAGCCACTGGCTATAGCAGGCAGCTTTACGGGAATATCAATCTTTTCATCCATGCGCCTGTCCATGTGACATCCTGGCTAGACAATCAGTTACATGTAGCTTCTGGAGTTACATGTAGCCTGAAGAGAGAGAACTTGAGATTTATGCAAGCTTTACACCCAAATATCCACAACCCAGTCATCAGAAAAAAATGTTACAGTTGTATATTGCTGCAAACCATGTATATAGAATCTCAATGCTTATAAATGTCAACGTTCATATCCATATTTCCAGACACTAAGTTATCCGTTTAACATCCATATTAGACTTGATTTGAAGGGGAATGTCTTCTAGTTTCTGTGTTTAACATGTGGCTAAAACACAACCTAAACTACATCAGTTTAAAAATGGCTCAAATATAACCCTAACTCTCAAATGGGTCAGAGGTGACCTGGTGGATGTTCAGAGGTTATAGTGTTCCATTACTCCCATATAATGAGTTCATATGTAATCAGTTTCTATGGTTAGACTTAGGTACTGACAGCACTTGGTTGGGGATAGGACAAGATATCAGGGATATCATGATTTACTACCAAAAACCAAAAAAACAGTAGAAGGGTTCACTGTTTACCTAAAACTCAGACGTAATATGAGTTTGTGTATTTTTGTCTTCTGGTTTTAAAGTATCTTTAAGAACATCTGCATACAAATCAGTCTAAAGTGACAGTAAAAATGGGCATTAGAAGAAAATATCAAGTGGTTCATAAATGTCTGTCTCTCATCCATTGTAAACTGTTATAAATGACTTGACTCATCTTTCAGATCGCACACTAACAAATGGTGTTTTCCAAATGTTTATCCATAAATGGTACACAAATCAATGTGTTTCCATAGAGGTAAATTTTATCCAGTGAATAAAAAGGTATGAATATCCATATTGTCAATCTGGATATATCTTGATCATATTTAACAGTAGGGGGTGCAACACAACAGTATTTTAGGAGAAGTCAAAAACTGGAGGACTTCAATATTTTACTAAAACATAGTAATGCACCATTGAAAAACAGCTACATTTTACCCATTGGTGGTTAAATATGTTAAGTGTTAAGCCAAGCCATGAACTCTAAAAAAGGACGTTTACCTCCTAAACCTAAAGGAAGACTGCAAACACGTGATAAAATATGACCCGCAACGTATTCAGTAATATTTAACCCTATCTAACCCTAACCCTAAATGACAATCCTTTTCTAATCCTTATCAAAGTGCTTTTATTGCCTAAACCTAAAAAGTAGCCAGAGTGATGTGAGTGAGTGAGGGATGTGAAACAAGTCCCTGTTTTTGTATACCCAATATCCACCCCAAACACTGCCTATAACGTGGAAATGCCATATATATGTAAAGATATTGGTTTGAATAATATTTTACATCCGTGGTTTGCAGAAACCTACAATGGCAACACTTTCCTGGAAATTGGGTTGACATCCATATTCTTTATATGTTTCATTTTTATGTCTTAACATCGTTCCCTTGGAGAAAATGGCAGCAGTCATCTACACTGTCCAAGATCACCAGTGGCAACACAAGTCATCACCCCCGCCCCTCCTCCCCCTCATCCCCATCCC
>JAPQRN010000026.1:5056320-5071278 GCA_037367275.1 Coranthus polyacanthus
TGTGTGTGTGTGTGTGTGTTGTAGCGGTCAGACTCTGTGTGTTGCAAATAATTCCTCCCATTATAAAATCGCATCCTGAGGGAAACCCCGTCTACCATTGGGCTTCTTGATATCACATGGATCTGACTGAAGTCACGTGGTCAGCAAGGCGATGGGGAGGGATGGGAGGGAGGAGAAGAGCGGGGTGGGGTGGGGTGATTTTTGGTGTAAATCTAGACAGTAATACCCTTCCAATAATTCACGGTGCCTCGTAAAAAGTCGACATTAAATCGCCCCGGGCCTACAAATCAACCGGCGCCAAATTATGAGTTCGCTTTACTTCGCCAACGCGTTGTTTTCCAAATACCAACAAGCCGCTGCGAGCTGTTCCGGTCTGCTCTTCACAGACTCTCAAAGTTCTTCTTCCCCGACTTGCTCTGCTTCTCCTGCCGTGTCCTCTTCCTCTTCTTCCTCGTGTACCTTCAGCCATCACGTCTACAGTGGGAGAGGCGACCCTCTTCCTCCCTCCTCCTCCGCTACTTTTTCTTCTTCCTCCTCCTCCTCTTCTTTCCCGTCCTCCTCTTCTTCCTCATCGTTCTGTTTGTCTCTTTCGGGACTTAACAGGAGCAGCGAGGTCGAGTCTACTTTAATCCCAGCGGCAGAAGTACGCACAGGAGACGCGTATGGTAGCTGCGCTCCGCTGCATGGATGCGCCGTGGAGAGTTTCTCCGGTCGGCCTCATGTCTGGTTCGGGGATGACAGGCTCCCCCAGCCGGCCTGCAGGAGGCAGAGTAGCCCGCAGCAGCAGCAGCAGCGGGGGCTAAACGAAGACAGGTTACGGATTTACCCCTGGATGAGAAACTCAGGTGAGGAGGGGCGCAGGAGGTGGGCTTTGATAATTTATAGGAGGTGAGGAGATAATCTGAGAGATTCGTTCTGTGAGGGGGATGTGTTTTTCCACGAGGGGAGAAGTTGAGAAAATGAGTGGGTGGTGGTAGTGGTGTGTGTGTGTGTGTGTGTGTGTGTGTGAGAGAGAGAGAGAGAGAGAGAGAGAGAGAGGTAGTTATTAGTTCGACCCAATAATTACGCTCCTTAAACTGTTGGCCCGGTTGCGCAGCGGCCACTGCCGGCAGCTGAACTATGCACGACTTTCTCTCTTCTCTGTCACTTCTTTTTTTTTTTACAACCTCTCCCTCTCTCTTTGCAGATCTTTTATGGCTGTGCGACCTCCATAAAACCATAATTTAAGGCTTGGTGAATATTCATTAGGTGGTATTGTGTTTAAGAGGGAGACATGGGAGCGCAGGGGTGGCTGGATCTTTAGACCAAAACTGTTCAAAACAGAAGAAAATGTCCCGAGAAAGTCCTCTTCCTCTCCTGGCGCCCGGTGTTCACGGTGCATTGTACGGATCACACCACGATCACCCGCCAATACTATAAACGCTATAAATTATCAGATGGGTTTGATCACTGAATACCCTGCCCCTTTTTTCCACCCCGATTGTAAAAGTGGCTTTGTGACAGAAGCGGGCTGGATTACTGAATGGACGCGGGGCCTCGGCGTCTGAAACCACAACAACACACACAGTACAAAGAACAATTTTAAGTTTACGTTGAAATACTGAATGACAGCGCGTTAAACTTGGAATATAGAGTGAGAGTGTTTGTGCGTAAAACGTGCGTAAAAGTCAAGGAGAAGTTTTTGCTCTTAAATCAGAGACGTAAAAGTATGTAAAAGCTTGCGAGAGCGCGCTCCATCAATGCATGATTGAGTGTAGACGCTACAAAGCCCCCCATGTTTAAAAGTAATAAGGCGGATTTCTTAGAATCCAATGGTGTTTTCCCCCTTTTTTTAAGTAGCAGAACTCGCACTTTAAACGTTCACACACCCACAGGTCCAGAACACAGACTGCACGGCTCATCACAGCTTATTTTGAAATTATTTTTTGAAGATATCAGTTCCCTAATTGGCAGGAGTCACCTTGCAACTCGCGGACAGCTTCTGGACGCTGCAGGCTCCCTCATTAATTTCCATCACCACCATCCGATAGTCTCACTGCCCTGTGAGACGTGTGGTAAAGAGATGGAACGCCACATATATTTATGTAACAGTTTAAAGTTACTGAGACTGTGAACATTAATAGACATTCCTGCAAATGTGACAGTCTAGCCAAATGGCTACTTCTTTAACTGCAGTCCCTGAATAGATGTCATGACAACCAAAAAAGACGAATTAGGAACACAAATACAGTAAATCTACAGTGCAGTTCACATTTCATAAGCCACTTCAAAACAAGGTGTTTGTACATAATTCATACGGAGAGATGTGGGGAAAAGGAAATCAAAGAAAACCAAAAGTATTTTATTTCAGGCTCTTAAAGTCAAGACAAATTCTTTGCAACTTTTGTTTTGAAGACAAATAGCAGAAGAGGCAAAAGACAAATAACTATTGTGAATAGGTTACATAGATGAACGACAATGAAATGTAACAAAAACATTGTGGAGATAGAGGTTATTAAGGAGAATCATATTGTAATCCAGTACACAATTTGTCATCAGTTTCATATTGTAAATACTTACACCACATAGCCTAAATGAATAACCTCAAATATAATATAAATAACCTTACATTTAATAAAAATAAACGAGGTTATGTAAAGTATGGGACATGCATTTCAGGAATTTAGAATTCATGTAAAAGAGAGAGAGAGAGAGAGAGAGAGAGAGAGAGAGAGAGAGAAGAAGACATTCATTCTGGGTGGGTGTGGGTTTTGGGTAGGTGTCATCCATTAACTTCTAATGAATTTATAGATTTTAATTTAGATTCCAGTCCAAGGATGATGATTGTAGGGAGAAGCCCCGGATGTTCCCGTTACAACGGCAGAAAAGAAAAAAAAGAAAACCTCTGCTCATTAATGAAGGCATGTGCACATATGCACACGCAAACACACATTAGCCGTTTTATGAATTATGTGTGCGCGTGAGAGAGAAAAAAGACAGAGTGAGTGAGAGAGAGACAGAGAGAGAGCGCACAGTATAGCCCCTTGTTGATTGCAGTGAATTCCAACTCCAGCTCGAGCCCGAACAAATCACCGCCGACACCGCCAGAGCAGAAAAATATTACCAGTGGAGATGATTTCTCTTTCTCTCTTTTCCATTCCTTCTTCCTCTCTATCTCTCTCTCACACACCCGCATTTACCACAGTGTCGCCTCCCTATGCAGCGAAAGGAAGCTCACACACAAACACACACAGTTAATCAAAAACTCTAACATACTGCTGACACTCAGTCACTCACACATAGTGACCGCTGCTTTCAATAAAGAATGGCGCACACAGAAGCACACACAGGAAGCGACTGCGGACCGAATCAAAGGAAATGTCTGCAGAAACCAAACGGGTAGTATAGTTCAGACTGTAAAAGAACATGAGCGTTGTATTTGTTTTAAGCGATCTACTGATCATACACTTATAGGTAGGGCTTAAAATATTTTGTTTTTGAAAAATCGTACTGTATTCACATGGGTGAAAATTCAAAAGGAGTTAGCAATAATATGAAAGTAAAACCGAACGCGCAACCCGTGCGCGTAAAACTATAAAATAACTTAACAGGAAATTAAACTAAGACATAAGTTAAGTAAAAAATAATTGTACTTAAAGGACATCGACCCAATTGGAATCGGCGGGACTGTAAAGTCTTTCCAAAGAAAAAATCAATTGTCTTTTTCTGACAGAAATTACATTAGATTTACATGAGTTGACTCTTTCAATTGTAATTTTATTGCCTGCCCTTTACCTGTTGTTTGACACTGATTGTATGAGACAGCCAGACACAGAGAGATTACAACCCGCAACACACACACACACACACACAGCACAAGCAGCAGTATTATGTTTAGTCTAAGCTGAAAAATACTGAACGGTAGCGCGTCAAACCGGGGTATAGTCTGGGTGTTTGTGCGTAAAACGTGCGTAAAGAGCCAGCAGTGGAATTACATTGTTACAGCGTGTGTAAGCTTGTAAAAAAAAGACAATAACTATTACTTAATTCTTATTTTTGGCAAGACCTTTTACTTTTTATTTTCTCTGATTCCAGTGGTGTCGACGTCTTCTCTTTACATTTACTGTGATTTTAAGCAATGTATTGTTCAATATATGAACACATGCTCGAAATTTTAGGATTCATCATGGATTTACATACATTTACCTGTCTCACAGTGCTTTTACGGCAAGTTTATTTCTTTATTTATGTGTTTGAGGGGGGATAATAAGGGGGGGTTGACGGGTAGACAGAAGGGAAGCTTCTACTCAGTTATATTATTTGTTCGTCAACCTTAAAATCCTTTGGTGTTGTGTAGCTTGGTGTTCTCTTTGTGGAAATCACATCAATAAATTGTTACTGGGAAAATTAATATGATTTAACTTGTGACTTTGCTTTATTTATCTTTATGATATTTTTTTTACAGGAATTAAGAGCAAAAACCTTAATCCTCTTATTCGACACACACTGTATAAGGGAGAGAGAGAGCAAAAGAAAGATTAAAAAAAAAAAAAACATACAGAGACAATTCCTTTTTGGCAAGAAAATAACATTACATTTAAGATTGTGTGGTAACACTTTACAATGAGGATTAACTAACATTATTTATAACAGTAACCGTGAAGTAATATATGTAGCATTAACTTATGTTAATACCATCCTGTAACAATTAAATAATGTATAAATTCATGCCTTAGTTTACATGAAAACCATTAGTAAATGATAGATACATTATTATTGTATTAAACAATGTCAATTTATATAAATAATCTATACTATGTTACTTAACATGAACACCATTAGAAAATGATTATTAGACAAATTTGTTAAAGATTAATTAACTGTTACCTAATCCTTATTTGACACTTATCTAATGTGTTTAGATTGAACTAATGTTAAATCATATTTAAACAGTAACAGTAAAATAATGTGTAAATTAACACCTTGGTTACATGAAAACCATTAGTAAATGATTACTAGGCAATTTGTTTAACTCTTAATTAACTGTTAGTTAATCCTTATTACTGCATTAACTAATATTGGTTTGTATGGCAATACTTTAAAATAAGGATTATTTAACATTAGTTAATGCAGTAATAAGCATTAACTAGCAGTTCATTAACACTTAACTAATAAATGAATACCTTAGAGCGTGAAAACCTTTAGTAAATCATTACGAGACACATCAGTTAACTGTTAGTTAATCCTTATTACTGCATTAACTAATATTTATTATGGTATCCTTATTGCAAAGAGTTGGGTAAATAATGACATCTTTACAAACTCCACTGTCTCACCTCCATTTTTGAGGTAATTTTATTTTTTTTAAAATTACATTTGTTCATTATACAGTTCATTTATATGTTCACTACATTTAATTGTTACTACATTTTCTCAAAGACACCTCAATACTGACAAGACAGAGATATTCAGAAGCCTTTTTGCGTTGTTAATGAGGTTTATTTCCTTACATTTTCAAATCAAATCAGACAAAATAATTTTGTTTGTAGAATGTGAACATCCTCAGTTGCCAGAACCTCCAAATACTCAGGAAAAAAATCGAGTGCATGACCCCAGTGTCCTCCTGAGTAGCTTTGTGCAGTCGTCCTGCAGTGAGTGCAATAAAGCCTTTATCTGCAGTGTCAGGTTGCAACAAGGACTGCCTGCATCTACATCCTGTCTGTAACAGTGACGGCTTCAAAATCAATATCACAACCCAGAAAACAAGAGGCTAAGGAGGCTCCAAGTCGTATGCAAGACATAGAGAAAATATGACATGCTAGAAAAATATGGTAGCTTTTTCATACGTCTCTGAAAAGCAAATAAAAAAACATTGTTTTATCTGATATTCTTTTCCGAATCACACCTTAGATGATGTGTCCCATGAGCAGAAGATACCTCTCTAACGTGGCCTTGTCTACTTCCTGTGCTTATATCCTTGTTGCATCTCATTACAGTTCAGCCTTTGGAGGATTCCAGCAGAAAATCTTCCATCACACATTTATTGGCCTTCACTAAACACCAGCTAATGCCGTTAAAAGCCCACACAAAAATCCACAAAGTCCAGGCTGAGCTTTTACAGGCCGGGACGCTGCTTTTTATTGCAGCTCAGATGACCTGCAGTCAGAACCGCAGATTCCACAGCAGAAGGGCATCGCGGTTGTACAAACCTGAAAGCTCTGTATCTGTTTTGTACCGGCTTTGACAATTTATTAAAAGAATAAAGAAACTGAATTTTAGAAAACAACAAAAGCAAAGTCTTATCCCCCCACCCCTCCAACCACGATGTCACTCGTACCAGAGCCGTGTTGCTCTCAGAGATGCTGATGCAGAAAAGCAGCTTTCTTCTCACAAGGAATCTGCAGAGGAAATGAGTGCAGACTTTTCTGTGGCCCGCAGATGACCTCTGAGCTGTGAAAATGTGACCCAGTTTCTCTTTAACCTTCAGGCGCTGCATGACCTCATAAAAACAGAAGGTCAACATGGCTGTGGTCTCACTCAGCAGTGACTCGTGCATATTTCACTTGGAGATACATGGATTGTTTCATTTACTTGTTGTCAAATCAGATTATTACTGCTCTAACGTGTATTAACCATCAGCCTGACTCTTTCATACTCTATTTATAACCAAGAAAAGTGCTACTGTATATATTATGTTTAAAGAGGCCACTCCAAACCTCAGTCACTTGGATTTTGCTTTCATTTTGTATTTGACTTAAATTAGCGTACGTCTACTGCTAAGGCAAACACAATGTGAAGTAAATATTGAACAGTGGCCCAGACAGACACACAGCTGAGCCCGCAGTTTAACCACAGCTAAACTGCTTTATGATGTTTACAAAGCCACAAGTCAAATGTGTTTGCCAGGAAATGGAGGTGAGGACTCACTGTCAGGGCAACAAGTGGCCGCCAGCTTCAGTCCAAGCCCACTGAGGAGAAAAAAAGTCTAAAATATATAGGTATTCAATCATTCATTTGTGAAACTAATGTCTTTTTACAAGTTGCAGTGAGGCAGTGCAGAAGCATCATTTATATAGATCTTAATATTTGCTAATATTGCTTAATTAGGATGAAAAATAACTTTGGGTTGCATTAAAGATAAAGGTCAAACTAAGACAAATGAATCCTATTGTAAAATGTAATTTAATGAGAGTTTTCAGTTAATAAATATGCTTTGTAATGTGTAATAGTTTGGAGCGCTTTCTTTGAAACTCACGGACTGAGTCACGTGTACCCATAGTGGCCTTTGCAGTACTTAAAACACGTCTTCCTTTCAGACGGTGAAAACTGACACCGTTGTGCACTTCTTAAATCAGATATTTTACTCCTTAACGTATCATTTGGAGATATTTGGACGGATTTCTTGCCAGCTCAACCATTCCAGTTAACACCAGTTTGTTTCTTCAGTCTTTCACACTAACTTAGCTCATAATTTGTCAACTAGGCCCTTTACTGTCTGCTAATTCTGATTTACTCTGACTATTTTTCTCACCCATAACAGTTAGCTCATTTTGTTGCTGTATAAATGCTCCTCAACAGGTGAAGCTATATGCTAGCTTTCTTGGAACAACATACTAGGACTAGACGTACTTAACTTAAACTATAAACCACCATAAACTAAGCCATAAAAAAACATATAAGCTAAATCTATGCCAGGTAGAATGATTTGGGAGAATGTGAGCTATCGTTAGGTTTTCGCTAAATGACATGTTAGACAGTTTTGACTGGAAGTCCGTTCTTCTGTTTGCAGGTGTAGACCGGAGACGCGGGAGGCAGACCTACACGCGCCACCAGACGCTCGAGCTGGAGAAAGAGTTCCACTTCAACCGGTACCTCACGAGGCGGCGGCGGGTGGAGGTGGCGCATGCGCTGTGCCTCACTGAGCGGCAGATCAAGATCTGGTTCCAGAACCGGAGGATGAAGTGGAAGAAGGAGAACAGAGTGACCGGAGGAGAGTCCCCGGCAGCGGCTCTGCAGGCTGCCGAGGAGGAGGAGGAGGAGGAGGAGGAGGACGGGGAATAGTGATAATTAACTGTACGCTGTAACATGCACGCAGAACAGCTTGGAAGTTTTTCAGCTGTTACATTTCAAATTAGGCGACGTTTTCAGTAACGATGTAAGATTAAAACGTGACCTCTACGTTGTTCCCCCAGCAGACATCTGCAGTAGGAGAAAAAAAAACACACTCACTGTTCCAAACTATATGCGATAAATACACAAGGAAATGCAGAATAATTCTTTCAGACAAAGTAAGAGCAGTTTGTTTTGATATTAGGTCGTTCAACTAGCTTTTCATCAGACTTTACATTAGAGGGTATGCATTATGTCACAGTCAGTGGAACTGACACCCACTCAGTGTTCAGCTTGAATGCTGTGAAAACACACACACACACACAAAACATTTAAAATGGGAAATGTCTGTTGTGCAAATATGTAGAAACACACCTCCTTGGTCTGTCGCGTAGCTATAAATGACCTTCATATGTTCATTTTAATGTAACACCACTAGCTTACTGACAGCTGTTAGCTTACTATAGCTACCGCTAAGCTAACGGGCAAACTAGATACACAGAGACCAGAGTAGGAAACATTTTAGTTAACATTCTGCTACATTTGTAATTAACTATTGAAAACTGTGATTGTGTAATATGGAATGCAAAAGAAGTGTAGCTTGTTACCTTTCCAATAGGCTATTATTTGACCCACGTACCTTATGTTTGTCTTTACCAGAGTTGGGTAAAGAGTGCTATCAGCAGTGTTTTATGTCACTAGCAGCTGCTCATAACTCACCACTGTTGGCTAGGCTACAAAGTGTAGTAGTGTAGGTTATGTGTTTTGTGTATTATTCGGAACACACTTTGTTTAATGTGGAGTGACTTTAATTCAAGCAGGGAATCCTTTGCTTTATTCCCAGTTTCATAGTTTCCTCTTCTAAAGGCTGCAGTGTTGTAACATGTTTTGGCTGCGGTAGAGTTGTTCTGGAAAGAAAGTGATGTCAAGGCAGACCCTCTATATAACCCATGATGAGCAGAATTGTAGTTAATTGGTTCTCCTAATCATCTCAGAGAGAAACCGTAGTTTCTTCAAAGAGCTAGCAAAAACAGAAGTAAGGAGGTCAAAGGTCCAAAGCCCTCAACCCCACACCATCCCATCGACCAAACTGTGTTGATCATTTTTTCTACATTTTTCCTTCACTGCAACAAATAGTCCATCACCAATGATAATAATAGTAATCGATTGATGTTGTAAGTGAAAAACAAACATTTGGCAGCTCCAGGTTCACAAATGTACTGGTTTTCCCAATCTAACACTGTGATAAACTCACAATTATAATTTTTTTTTTTAGTTTATGGGATGTTTCTGGACCAATTTGGATCTGGATCTTTAAAAAGTAAGATGGACCTGGAATGTAAATGATTATTAGTGGCAGCCTTAAACTCCTCCCTTACATTAAATAATGTTTCAAAGCCCTCTAAGGGATGTAATCCTGTAGACCACCATACTCCTCCTGTCAATTGATTCCCTTTATAGGTTTCCATTTTAATATTAAAATTCAAATGTAATATTTAGATTGAATATCTGCAAAAATGTGTCCTTGATAACAGCTGTACTCTGACAGTTTGCACCAGGTTTCAAAGAATATGCGGTGTATCCTGTTCATACTGGTATTTGTTATATAGTGGTAAAACGTAGCCTACTTACATTTACAGTTAACATCAGTCAGTTCCAGCTTGTTGTGCTCTTGTTTTCAAGCTTTAAAAAAATAACAGTTAGCCTAATTTTTTGTACTTGTGCATTGTGTTGTTATGTTGTATTGGACTGTAGCACATCTGTTCTTTTGTTCTTGTAATTATTAAAAAGAACAATTGCTGTGACTCTTTTGTCATTTATTTTGGTCTCCAAGGTATCCTGGAAGTGCTGGGAAAATGACAGGAACATTTAAGATGTTTGCATTTAAGAAGATAAAAACATATCCTTCAAGGTGTGAGGTCAGTCTGGATTACATGTGTGTATGTATTCATCCAGTCACACTACACTTTTTATAACGCTCCCAACACGGACAATGATACTGGATGTCACCAGTCTGTTTCATTTATCTTTCAATTTAAAAACAGTTCATAGCAATAATCTCTAAAAAGAAGTCAGTTGTCGCATTAAGTAGGTCAAAGGACCACATTCGTATAAACGTAAAACAAACAAAAAAAAACTTTTTTGGGACACGTTTGTGTTTAACATGTAAAACCGGTCTGTTTTAGGACTTTGTAAATACATTATTTTATTTCTGACATTCTGAAATCCACACACATGTCATGTGTTAATTGAGGTGGTGACACAAACGCACGAAGCGAGAGAGAAATAGCAGTATTATTAAGTTGTAACATGCTTTGTAGGGTGTCTCTTTGACTCAACGGTGTAGTCATTACTTTCACACATTATAAAGCACAGTAATGAATGTGCTCTTAAAATATCCGCACCTTGTTTACAGATTTAAACGCATTTTAGTGAGCTTTAAACTCCCACCATTACGGCTATGTTTTACTTTATAACTTGGTGTAGCAGGTAAGAAGAAGCCATTCATTATAATTATCCATTTACAAACGATGTGTATTCAATAAAATAAAAATCTAATAAACAAAAAGTGAAAGTTATACATAATACAGCGAATGAACTTTTATTTAATACAATTGACTCTCTATGACAAAGGGATGGTAAACGAGCATGACGCGGTCAATAAAAGTTTAATACTGAAAAATGAAATACTTCCTATAATTTCTAACAGAAAAAATAAAATACTAAATAATGAACGAATTTTATCTTTACAGGAGAAAAAATAAGATGAGAAATTTCATTTAATCCTTCTTCAAGTTCATTCATTTACATGTTTAGTTCTTTCGTTAATTTGATGCTGAATATATATTCTGATTTACAAGTGAAACGGGACAAAGATGCTTTTAAAACACTACGATTTATTCCCTTTTATTTGAAAACTGAAGCAGAGGTGTCTTCTTCAGTTTTTGTTATCACAATTGTGGATTCCAAAAATGACCCGTAACGTCCATTAGGTGACATACTGACCATCCACAGCGAAATTACGCACGAATATCCACCGTCAAAGAATCACAGGGACAGATTGTTAGAGTTATACCACTTAGTCCATTTTAAACTACATTAATTTAATCATATCTTTATAAAAATGACGTTTTTCCAGTTAAAGCTAACCATTGTATTTGTCGATTTGTAGGGTTTGCTATACGCAAAATTCAATTACGCATGCGTAATTGTTGAACACGTGTTATTGATTTGTAGTTTTAACATTTAAAAACAATTACATTTTCTTGTTTGTTGAATTTTCATTTCTAGTTCCACAGAAAAATGAACAACTCATGACAGAATCTGTCGTTCTCCATTTTACCTGATTTATATTGCGGATTTCCGTTCCAAAAGAAAATAACACCTATGGTCTCTCCATTCAGGTTGTACAAGTCACATAAGATCCAAACAGGAGACAGGGGTTCCTCTGGATGCCCTCGGCTGTCTGCGGAAACTAAAAGGACTCCATAAAGTGTCGGTGAGCTAGTAGAGGAGGGCGGTGTTGCGTTCGGCAGGTCCTAATGGTTATTGCATCCATGAAAAGGCCGGAAACCCCAATAAAAGCAACAAACATACAAAGGCATCGACAGACCGGGGGGGGAATCGAGCGGCCTGTTTGTGACTCCTGCGGCTTTTTTTCTCTCTCTTTCTGTTAATTTTTAACTCTGACATTTACATAGAGGAAGCGTTGGATCCGAGTCTCCTTCGAACCAGACACCGTGCAGTTTTGGAAAGGTCACGTGTGGGTCATTGGTGCTATGAATTGAAGTTTTCTGGATTCAAATACTGTCTGTGTTGGGAACTGATTTTCTGTGACCGTCAGGCGTTTGGTTAGACATGAGCCGACCAACGCTGTTGACTGTCTGAATTATTTTATACCGACACATGCAGGGCTTGATAAAGCTGCAAATAGAAACAGACGATGGAAACCTTGCTGTCTCTGATATTTTGTGAACTGTTAGTTTTATGTTACCCTAACAGCCGGTGTTAGCACTGAGAGTTTTGGAGAATGCATATAGGCGTTTAGAATTTAAATATCCGAGCAGAGTCTGTGGTTTGTGCGATGTAGCAAAGGATGCGCATCAAGCTTATTTAAGATTCAAGACGCGTTAGATTTGGGATCCTGTGTGGGTGTAAACTTATTTGCCAAACCTCCCCCCCAAAAAAACACGTGAATTCGTATCAGAAAGGAATCAGAAGGGACACTATCCAGAAAAACTCAATTCGGTTAACCGCCACCAGGTGCATTCTCGTCCCTTTTTCGCATTGGCTGGTTTTAGTTGGAATACTGTCGGGTTTTGTGTTTCAAACCCTTTTACTCTTGCCTTTGCGGCGGCTCTGACCATCCTGCAGCTCAGGGCCAGCAGGCCGTAAAAATGGTGACGTGTTGCCGCATTGCGAAACCGTTTTTACGCACAGTGTTTCAGGCCCACATCGACATCCAGGTGAGGCTGTTGTGATGAATGCAAATCGCCACTGAACTCATTTTCACTCATTTGATTTCAAACACGCGGCATTGCAACAATCTGCAGTTTAGAAGCACAAACACGCGTGAATGAAAAACAAAATCTATCCGCTATGGGGTTGACATTTTTCTTATTATTGTTTTGATGTAATAAACCGTTATCTTGCAGATAACTGGGAATGTTCTCCCTTTTCCCATGAAATTCAGACTTCACGAACATGGCAGCGATCACCTTTTTTCTCAGATGTCTCGCGCAGTCATTCAGAGACACGTTTTATATGAAAAGTGCACCTTTTGAATAGTGTAACGGCTTATGAAACACTACTGAATCTAACATAACTGGTCGTTTAACACAACACAGTATATTTGTGGTGTAAATGACACAGACATTGCACTGGTTTGGCTTATTTGACACGTTTTCAAATAAAGTGAAAGCTACTAAAATATAGATTGTAACTCAGTAAAAGAAATATGTTTTTTTTTGGAAAAATAGCAGCATAACAGTCCTTTCAAACTGTGACACCATGTAATTAAGAGTAACACGCGCCGATCAGTGTTAATGTAGCCTATTTTCTTCGACTACTTTATCCCTCTAGAGGAAGAAAAAATGCTTTAAAAACTGTTTAAAATATGATGTTTTACAAGTACAGCTTTAGTAAATAAATAGTACAGTATACTGTTATGGCAGCAGCCCAAACAACAATACAGTATTAAAAAGGAAAGGAAAAGAAGAAAACATCTCTAGATTGCCCATCTCTTTTCTCTGTTTTGTGAGATGCTTGTTAGCCGTTTCAAGAGAGGGGGGGAAAAAACGAAGAAAATGGCGGCGGAGACTGAGAGAAAGAGAAGAAGTAGCTCCCCTCTAACAGCACTCCATGAAGAAATGCAATAAATTCCTTGTTGTTTTATGAAAATTTACAACTTTGTGATACAAGTTTATGAGTGGCCGCGCGCGGGGATTGGCCGACGGGCTGGTCATGTGGACGCGCTTAACGTGAACATGAACTTTTTATGATTTCCCAAGTGGCTATATTGCTGCTGCACTCCAGCTCCGGCCCGAACAACCGCCTCTCTCCTCCTCCCTGCTTTCTCTGCTCTCTCTCTCTCCCTCCCTCTCTCTCCCTCTGCCCGGGGCTCGCGGAGGGCGCCGCGCGGGAGCCCGGCGACCGCGAGGAAATTAACTCCTAGCCGTAATTAAACGGACTAGCTAATGAGGATAGCTAGTTGTGACTGTGGAAACCGGCACGAGGAGACGTTGACAACAGCCTGTCCCCTCCCCCCCTCCTCCTCCTTTTGTTTTGTCCGCCAGTCTTTCTGTCCAGACAAGAAGACAGGATGTTTTTTTTCATTGAACAAGAACAATTTGCTGTCTGATGTTGGAAGCCTCATTGTAGTGACGGGGCCTAAATTAAAGTGTGGGCTTATTAAAGCCTGCGTGCGCGTGTGTGTGTGTGCGTGTATACACAGGCTCCTGACACTGATCCACCCAATAAACTCACTGTCCGTGACTAAGAGTGTGCTCGCAGCAAGACGGACACAATTGCCTGTTAAGTCAGTGTTGCTTTTATTGGGCCTCCGTGAACAATGCCGTGATGTGTGTCACTGCTCCAACCAACATCAAGACATGCTGAGATTATTTTAATGAATTAAGGTGCCCTCCTCTTTGATGCGAGGCCAGTTTCTGATTGTTTTATTTAGTCAGTTCTGCTGTATGTCTCTATTTTTCTCTGAAATTAGATTTTTCACTGCTGAGTCAAATGCTGGATCATTTTTTCAGAGTTTGTTTTAATCTGACTGGAAAAGTAATTTCAAATTCCTCTATACTGATGAGTGCCAGAAGGCCGTTTTAGTCCTGTGCTCCAAGAAGGATGAAACAACAATCGAAAACTCAGTCCCATTTGATTCAAGTCTGGGCAGAGGTCCTGTAACTTTTTCTTTTCTTTTTTTTAAAAACACAAATTAGTAATTTAATCTTTTATCATGAGACTGGGGCTCATTAAAATATATTGCTGCTTTTGACCAGTACAAACCTGCCAGACATAGACCCATGACCCATTTTTTGGTCCAAACTCATAGCTTAGTCCAACTGTTTTAAAACGAACTCTTAAAAAGCATTCTTTTTTTCTGTTTTGAGAGACACTGTTGTCACAATTTCTCTGCAAGTAGATCAAAGCAGGAAAAAGTGACTGATGGAGTCAAATTGTCTGTCTTATGGTCTAAGTCATTCTGGGTCAGCTAGTCGATGAATGTCACTCACTGCCATGTCAGGGTCACTATAGAGCAAATAAAGCTCTGCCTTGAAAAGCCTATAATAACCATTGACAGGAGAAGTGCTGTTTATTTGTTATGACACACACACACACACACACACACACACACACACA
>JAPQRN010000026.1:5078491-5094526 GCA_037367275.1 Coranthus polyacanthus
CATGTGTTTCTACTGCGCATCCAAACATCTCGATTGGATTTTCTATGCTGTAAACTTAAGAGGGGAGATAAGATGAGCATTAATAATGGACTGCATGCAAACATATGAAATGAAACCCCGGATTCATGCATTTCATTTTGGACTTCTGTCATATTTAGTTAAATCAGGAGAATACATGCAGACACAGAATACACACTATATTAATTGCAGTCTTTAAGTTATACTTTATGTTGTATAAAGGGTAGTTATTAAGAAAATGTAGATTCCGAGATGAAATAAACCATTACAGTAAAATTGTGAGGCCATATTTATGTTTTATTTATTTAGTTTTTATATGCCGTAAAGTGTTTTTTCAAAATGTAGACTGAAAATGTAATCACGTTCATCTACGATAATAATAATTACCCTGATATGAAATTATATCATGATAACGTCAGCAAAAACATTTACGAAATACTCTGTTGTTTTACTTAATTTTACTCTTGTATATTTTGATGTGGAAGACATATTTGATCGTTGTAGTTGCTGTGAAATGTTGCGCTTCTTGCCAAATGTTCTGACCATAAAAGAAGTTTAAAACCATAAATAACCGTCTGGTTTCTTCAACTGTCACTCACGAGCAATTCAAGCTTTGAACTCGAAAGAAGTCACGTTTGAAATGTATCGTGATATTGATATAGACTGATAGGGACTTTTTTGACCGCATTGTATTGTTTCTTTTTCCTCCTGATTTAGCAGAAACTTTGAGAAAAACAAGGCGGCCCTGCCCCGTGATGCCGCATCCATCCATTAGTCCGTTAATCTTTAACTCGTCCGCGGGACCCCTTGTAACCCAGGCGCTCGCGCCCGGCCGGTAACGGTCCGGTGAACTGACCCAAAGCACGAGCTCACGGTGCCGTGAAGGGCGCGCGGGGTGGGGGGCAGTCAGGTCGCGCAGAAATCTGGAAACGATTAATACATTAAAAGAAAAAAGCACCAGTTGGGCAGTTGGATTCAGTTTGTAATTAACTTGTGCAGGAGAACACACACACAGTCACAATCCTGTAGTAAGCCGAAGGCAACAACATTAAGCATTAGTGTGTGTGTGAGAACCTCTAAACTTCAATCATGTTAAAAAACAATGTCTAAAGTCAAGTACAAATCTAAAAATATATACGTTCATTAAAAAAGATAGAATTATGTGTGTTTAATTCGTTTTATTTAATTTTACTATTCCCCCATATTAAATAGACTAATTTAAAAAGCCTATATTTTTTAATTTAAAGTTAAAGATGCAGACTTTACATTTTAAAAAAGGGAACACAAATAATAAAGCAGATTATAAGTCCTACCTCCTCAGTCAGCCGCTGAAGCAACATTTAAATGCGTAAACATTTGTTACTTTAATTTCTCTGCAAAACTTCAAATTAAATTTTGCTAAAAAGAAATAACGTCAATAAATTAACTAGGAAAAGGTTTAATTTCATAGACAGTTAATTATTCCACCACGAGTGTTAATAACGCAGCGTAACGTCGGCAGTTTGAGCTTTGCGGGGCTGAAATGAACCAGAGATGAACTGTACACTGCTCGCGTCTGTGTGTGTTTGCGTGTGCATGCGTGATCCGTGTGTGTGTGTGCAGCACAGAACATTTGTTCATCTGCTGTTTGCTGCGGGCCTGATGTTCAGTTCGTCACCATTCCTCGGACTTTACAAGGAGTCATAAACGGTCATAAAGCCATAAAAGAGGGGAGGTCTGAGTGTGACACACACACACGCACACCCGCATACACACACACACATACACACACGCGCGCACACACACATACAAACACACAAGAGGGGTGGAAGAGGAGCCATAAAGCTATAAAACAGCAGTCTGACTCCTTCAGCTTTAATTGTCGATAATCTCTGAAGTTTCTCAGATTCCTGGAGTTCCCTCAGCAGATCTCAACTGTTTACACTGCGGCTCAATCACAAGTTTGCACCAGTCTGATTTACTGCGCTTATGTACAGGCTGGCGCACTCTAAATTATAAGAATCACGCTAATTGTAATTATCCTGGCGCATTTGGAAACTGTGAAGTCTCTCAGAGAAGACAGGTAATTTCTATTTAACTGGGTGTGTTAAAATAAAATAGCCTACTGCACTGTGTTTACGCCATTTCAGCAGACATTGTTTATTAGTATTATTTTTTCTTTTGCCGTTAACTGGATGTTTAGTAAGACATGATGGTAATAGACCTAGTAGCCTAATAGTTATTCGTTGTTGTCTTATAATGGTATTGTCCGAACTTATTCTTTTTCGCATATAATGTGGCGCAGTTACCTGTTAATTTAAACAACAAAAAAAAAAAACCAACAACAACCAAATGTTACTATTTCAGTCCGCTAAGACAACATGTCCGTGTAAAATAATTCAACTATGCCTACTTTACACACCCGCGTGGTCCAAAAGTAACGATGAAGACAATTAAAAACGTCTACGGCAAAACCAAAAGGTACAAATGTCTGGTTAAGAAAACAGGAAGCTTATTAACGGGAGGAAATCACTATCGGCTGGATAAAAGACAACATAGACCAAAGTTGCGGCGACGTGTGACCGATGACATGACTTTCTCTGTGTTCACCCACGTCTCTCTGCCTCTCTCTCTCTCTCCCACACACACACACACACACACACACACACACACACACACACACTCACAGTCTCTGGATTTAACAGTAGTTTAAAGTGCTGCTTCCAACCCACCCCGGTTCTCAAATGAGTCAACTGTATGGCTACATTGTTTCCACTCTTTGTTTCCGGTCCAGAGTCTTCTCTTCTGGTTTTTTGTTTCTTTCCCCTCTCTGCCTTTTGGTGCCGTTTGCAGTCCCGCTTTTTCCAAACTGCGACACACCTGCAACACACAAACAACCAGCCGCTCATTAACAACGCCGCTAGCATATATCAACATTTTCACATTATATTGTAACAAATATGAAGTCTTTCATTAGTCACTCAGCTTTATATCTTGGTTTTATTACACTGTATTAAGATAGTTTTTTTTTTTCTAATTTCTTCCAAACAGACTAACTATGGCCCTTGCCAATCTTATTTGTCATAGGCTACAAAACAACGTTAGTATGAGGCTGTATGCTACTTTGTATTAGTGATGATACGCTTAGTCTATATAAATAACTTAACTTAACAACATATGTCATTTTTTGAGTCTCTTATTGTTTGACTGAAAATGTGTGTATAAAGTATCATAAAAGTGTGTCAACTAGACTAGAGTTTGGGCTACAGCCTACCTAAAGTTACTTTTACACTTAGCTTGTTAGCTCATCTTCCTTTTGTTAAATTGCACCATTATTTGAATTACATTAAGTGGACCTTTGTTGTGTCATAGGCCTTGGTTTAAAATATACTGTGTATAATTCTATGAACAATGTATTTGTTTGTATATTGTATATATTTTGACAGTAGTTTAGTGCTGCATGTTCACAATAGCCGTTGTTATTAGGCTATCACAACACTCTGAAGTCGAGCTGAAGTTATTGTTACACTTTTCCTGTTAGCTTTTGGTCTAATTCATGTTCCTTTTGTTAAATGGTACACTTATTTTAATTACATAGATTCATTTATATTAAACTTTTTTGGTGTCATAAACACTTTGGTATAAAATATATTATTTCATGATTGTATAAACAGTATATTTGATTACATATTGTATATATTTTATCCTAGCTTTGTGCTGTATGTTCATAATAGCTATTGTTATTAGGCTATGACAGCACTTTGTAGAATAGTCTGTGGATTTTCACATAGAATTTCTCGTTGTAGTAGGTTACTTCATTGCAAATGCAGATTGTACAGTATGTTACTGAAGCAGGGTTACCATCTCAAGACAGACAGCTAAACCTTTATTTTAAGAGAAAGTGTTGCAATGTTATGACACATCATAATGCAGCATTTGTCAGAAACACTAAACCTCACCTGCCGAGGTCTGCCATTCATTTACGTTGCATGTTACCATTTAATTCAACGCGTAGTAAATATGTTTTTAACAGCACATCTATCCAGTCTGGATGTTTTGGAGACTGAACTCAATTATAGCATGTGTCCATACAGTAACTTTGGCTCTAACTGCTGCATGAAACATGTCAATATATCACAACTTTGTCAGACAGAAATATTTACCCTACCGGCTGCTGAGCAGGTTGGCTACCACTCCTATTATCACGTTAAGACTGTGCTAATGCCTAATGGCTGTATATATATAATAATAGTATTACCGTCCTGTGTGTGTCCCAGGCTGGAGGCCATGCTTGTCCTGTCCCGACTGTTAGTGATCATTAATGATTAAACCACAGTCAGCTCCAACACAATGCTGCTGCTTCCCGTTCTCACAAAGCGGGGAGGAAACGGAGCGTCCTGCCCTGAGAGAGGGAGAAAGACAGAGAGAGAGGGCGAGAGAGAGAGAGAGGGCGAGCTCAGAATAAAAGTTAAAAAAGAGAGATTCCCCATCTGTCTGCATGATTGTGCGCAGAAAGCCAGGGTTTGAGGATAAAACTTATTATCTGTCCCTGAACAGTGTTACTTTCAAAAAAAAAAAAAAGAAGAAGAGCGAAAGGCATGTACGGAGGGATGGATGAGGGCGGGAGGGCAAAGTAAAAGTAAAAATAGAGTCTTTGTCTCTATTTGTCAGTCGGACTGTCTGCACTTTGGCCACGAAGACAAGCCAGAGCCTGTAGGGGAAACTCAGGGAGTGAGACTTATTTATGGCTGCGGTTATTTTACGACCTTAGCGACACATATTCCGTTTGTAAGTGCGAATGAAAAGCAGGCCTGCTCGACTCCTATTTCTTTCTTTCTTTCTTTCTTTCTTTCTTTCTTTCTTTCTTTCTTTCTTCATGAAAAAGGGACGGAACGGAGGAGTAGATATAATCTCACTTTAATGTTTTAAGTGTAAAATTAGTGTGTGTGTGTGTGTGTGTGTGTGTGTGTGTGTGTGTGTGTGTGTGTGTGTGGATTTATACAATAATATATATTAATAAGCTGTGATAAAATAAAAATTAAAGCGCAATTTACGCAACAAATCTCAAATACAATACAATACAAATAAATTTATTTGTTAATTTGCTTATTTGCAAGTGAAATGAGAAATGTTTTACATTTTCAAATATATGACTAGGCCTATATACAATAACTAAAGAGTGGGAAACGAATTAAAATAAATGTGATGCATAGTTGCTTTGTTTGACTTGATATTTCCTTAACATTCAGTTTCACCTAGTATTTTTTATTTATAATTATTGGGTTTTTTTTTTTTACTTTTTCATTTTTACTTTTGTTCCCTACATGATATTTCTGGGTTTTATTTGGAATTATTTACTTCTTTTCTAATTCGCGCTCACTGGGTTGTTGATGTAAGACATATGATCATGTATAATCCTTCCTTTTCTGACATTGTTTGTTAGGCTACATATATTTTACTTCTACGGTCAGCGTGGACTCGTGCGCCAGACTGCAATCAGTGTCAACAGGACTGGGGGGGAAAAAAAAAAAGAACTCCAGTCTGTTTTTTATTTCTTTCCGGGAGTCTAATCAGTGTCACAGAAGAAGAAAATAATAATTCACTGCACACATAGATCAAACCGAACGGAACCCTGCAGAAAACTAGTTATGGAGCACTCCAGCTTCATTTTACTCCACACATTATGGACCTCACCCAGTGCACTTTACGCACAGCATACAGGACATACCGGACAGACCGATGAAGTCTGTCCTCAACTGCGGTGGGGACACACACATTGATACCCCCCTCTTTATTATCCACCAATGTACAAACACCTCAATTATAGTCTCGCATAGTCCACATTATCTTGTGAGCTAACTCACTTCCCTTCACCGCACACACACATGCACACAAACACAGGATCACACATGGCCGGTGCGCGCTCCCGCCTGTGATTTACGCTCTCCAAATTCATTTTAATGCGGTCGGCATTATCTGCAAAGCGCCGGGAATATGTTTTATTATTTGGTTGCCTCTAGTGGCGCAGCAGCAGCAGCAAGCAACCCCCCCACCACCACCACCACCACACACCCTACGGGCGGGGAGCGCTTTCGTGCGTGAATGAGTTGCTGGTTGTTATGGGTCCAACAACAGACGGAGGAAAGAAGACACACAGGGAGAGAAGTAAAATGACTTTAACGCGCCGAGGATTCCGGTGCGATTGCGCAATCTCACACCGGGAACAGGAGGGAAGATTAGAAAGACAGACTGAATGAGAATTGGAAAGAGAGAAAATGAAGAAGGGAGATAGGAAAAGAGAAAGGTGGGGGTCGGTGGTTCCCAGACCCCCCCCCACCTTCTCTTCCTCCTCTTCCTCCTGTTCTTCCTCTCTCCAACGAAAGGAAAAGGGGAGAACGAATGCCAGGCACGGAAGCTTCCCATTGGTCAGTGTGGGGTCAGCTGGTCTGTGCCTCTCACATAGGCTACCCCCCCACCCCGCTCCTCACCCCGTCCCCGCTTCTCCATACACAGACGCACACATACCCGCCGACTCACCCCCCACTCTCTCTCTCTCTCTCTCTCTCTCTCTCTCTCTCCCTGTCCCACACTGGCACTCCGCCACCCAGATACCCCCCTTCCCCTCTCACCCTCACCCGTCTCACCCCCACCTTCCAATCTGCGATAAACTAAGTGATAGCAGCAGCCCGTCGGACTGTCGGCTATAAAACACAACAAATCATAAAGTGCAGGCAGGGGAAGGCAGAGGAAGGAGGACGGGAGGGAGAACCGTTAGCCGTTAGCCGTTAGCCTCCTTCTACTCCTCCTTCTTCATCGCGTGAACGTTGTTGTTGTGTTTGTCTCGTGCCCTCCTGTCCTCCCCTCTCCTCTTCTTCTCCTCTCTTTTCCTCCTTCGTCTCCTCTTCTACTTTCTCCCGATGAGTTCCTATTTTGTCAACTCCTCTTTCCCGGTGACGCTACCGGGAACGGGCGGAGGCGGGCAGGCGGCGGCGGAGTCGTTCCTGGGTCAGATCCCGCTCTACTCGTCGGGATACGCCGCAGACCACCCGCTCAGGCACTACCCGGGGGCAGCAGCCGTTACCGCCGCCGCCGTGGCTTACGGGGCCAGCGGCGGCGGCGGCGTGCACCAGGAGAAACCGTACCCGGCGTCCACCTACTACCAGCAGGCTGCCAACGGCGCCTACGGCGGGCACCGGGCGGCGGCAGCGGGGGCGGGAGTCGGTGTAGGGGGCACGACCGGAGCCGGTGCCTGCGACTACGCAACAGCGGCGGCGGCAGCGGCGGCTGCAGCCGCAGCCACGAGTTTCTACCGGGACAAGGATCACCCGTGCAGCCTGGAGGAACACCAGCTCGCGCTGAGCCAGGACGGCATGCACCGTAAAGCAGAGTGCGCAGGGCTGAGTGGGAAGGGGCTTTTTGGTGAAATTGACGACAAGCAAGCGTCAGCCCCCATTTATCCGTGGATGCAGCGGATGAACGCGTGCAACGGTGAGTTTCTTCTTCCTCCTCTTCCCCTCTTTCTTGCATATTTTATGATCCCCGTCATAAAACTGACGTTTGTTTCCTCTGTCAGTCCCACTGCCGTCTTTCTCCTTTTTTCTTCTTCCTCCTCGCCCAGTAGCTTGCTTTATGATCCCCCCGTTTGTTGCTCTGTCAGTCAGTCATGTGCTCGGTATTTTATTGTCCGTCATAAACCGGGTTTGTTTGGGTTGTAGCTCCTGTTACTGTATGTGACCTGCTGACCGACGCTTCTACCGAGCAGAGGGGGAAGAAAGTTCAGCGAGAGGAAAAGCCTGTCAGAGAGTGTTGTGGGTGAAAACAAGGAACAGATAAGGAAGACAGATAAAAAGCTAAGCAGATACGAAGTAACTTCACTCCGCCTCTATCGTGTCTCAATTTATTTTTACACTTTCCTTTCTTAGCTTGCCTTTGGATTAAAAAAGTACAACATTAAAAACTAAAGGAGAATACGTTTTTTTTTTCTAATACAACAATGGTATCACAACTCCTACAGCCCTTTTCCATACTTCTGTTATCTTGGAAGTGGAGCCTGTGCTGTTAACCCTTCACCGCAGACACTGTTATGCGCAGTGTATTCATAACTAAACAGATTAGATATTGGACTAATAATGAGGCCTGAAAATGCTGCCAAGTTCGGGGTGAAGGGAGCAGGTTGAAGAGGAAATAATCCGACTAATTTGACCCAAATAAAAAATAAACACACATCTGTCTATTTTTACGCTACTGTAGGAATTACGCATTCGTGAAGCCTTATATGTGCAAACAAACCCGTGGCGTTTTTGTTTAACAGAGAAAAACGGCCTGTTGAGAGAGTAGTGAGTAATGGTGGATGATGCAGGACTACTGTTGTACAAAGCCCTGCAGGACACTCCGACTTATGACAGATGAGGTGGAAACAGGCTCCGCCGCAAAGAAATATATAAGGAATAAAAACGCAACAGCGGCCTGAATGACAGTTGAAGATGTAAATTGTATCTGGAGAGAGAACAGAGTGGCACAAGAAACCCTGAGTGCTCGCACCATAATCTGGTTTGGCTGCGTTTTTATTTATGGATATTTTAGAGTCAGATATGGGCTATGCGCCCTAAGCGGCGTGCGGTTTTTTTTTTTCCATCCATATTCTTTCTGCCCTTTTCAGATCAATACAGAATCTGAAGCTGCTGAAGTGACAACACTGGCGATTTGTTTACCACCGGGGGCCAAAATACTCTTAGTGAGGTGGTGGTGGTGGGGGGGGATCAGAAGAGTCATGGAAGCTGATCCCCACCGGGGATGGTGGGGGGGTGGGGGCAGCTTCTGAAATATTATCGGGACTGTCCTTCATATTTACTTTTATTATTACTATGAGTTTAGGCTGGAAAAGTAGGGACAACGCGTTTCTGTGTCCTCCGCTGAATGCTGCTATTCACCAGCAAGGGGAAATGAAAACCTTTCATTTTCAGATGTTTTCATTACAAGAATCAAAGAGCTCAATCAATAACTGGGCTGTTATTATTTTTTTTATGTTCCACAAAATGTAAAAATCATAACGCAAGCTCTGCTAAGGATAAAACAAGTGCCCGTTTCTGTACTTTCTGCCTTAAAGTGATGTTGTAAACGGATTTACGTCACTTCAGCTCAGTCTTTTAAATCATGTCAATGCAAGAAAGTTGAATAGAATAGAATAGAATGTGACTCTTTCTTTCTTTTTCTGTTACCAGTGTGTCACTACTTGGGTTAAAGTGTAACTGTGTCTCTATCTCTACCTTTCCTTCAGGGACCTTCGGCAGTCCCGGCAGACGCGGGAGGCAGACCTACACGCGCTACCAGACGCTCGAGCTGGAGAAAGAGTTCCACTTCAACCGGTACCTCACGAGGCGGCGGCGGATCGAGATCGCGCACGCGCTCTGCCTCACGGAGCGCCAGATCAAGATCTGGTTCCAGAACCGGAGGATGAAGTGGAAGAAGGAGAACAAGCTGATAAACTCCACTTCCTCCTCTTCCTCCTCAACCTCCTCCTCATCTTCTTCCTCATCGTCCTCCACGATGAACGGCGGAGAGGAAGAGGAGAAACGGACGGAGTGAAAGAAAGAGGAGGAAGCAAAGTTATAAACTGATGTGAGACACATAAAAGAGGAAGAGGAGGATGGAAAAATAAAAGACATGCTGGTTAATCCTTCCCCTTCCCCCGTCTCAAAGTTCGTCCAGACGCGTGTTTGGTTTGAAAACTCTGGGAAAACAGTAGCCTACATTTTCTTTTATTTTCTTATATTTTACCTGAACAAAGCTGAAACATGTCTAGAGGAAGGAAGAAGAGGATTCCTTTTTTCTTTTTCTCTTTTTTTTTTTTTTTTGAAATCGCCACCCACCTAAAAATTATATCCAACTGCTTCTATGGGCTGTATTGTCTCTCTGCGTGGTCTGACAATTGACAAATAATTTGCAAACCAAGTTATGACTATTTAGAAGAAAACAAGAACATTTCAAAAAGAAAGAGAGAAAGACAGGATAGTGGCGGGACATGATATCCCATGTGTATTTAAAAGAACAGTTGTTATGTAACCCGCCAACAATTGTTAGGAGCTGTTTTCAGACACAATTTATTGATGCATTCCAAAAAAAGGAAAAAAAAATCTTATAGTTCTATTCTTTTTCCATGTGTATTTGTCTGTCACGCACTTGTTTTAAAGCTTTAGAAGACTTCGGGCTGATTTTCACCCCCGAAAAAAAAAAAAAGTTTTCTTATTTTGTAAATGTGTATCATACCTTCAAATACATACACACACCAAATGCGGGGAGGAAAAGTTATTTGACTAATGTATGTATGTCATATGGTGTTCATATTTAAACTGTATAGAAATAAGGAAAAAGCCACCTTGTAAGGTGAAAATAATGTAATTTGGGGGGTAGGGGTGGGTAATTTAACCTTTACAGCCATTTTAGTTTTTCAGTATAGAGGGAGCGCGCGGGAGGGGTTGTTAACCTACTGATGTTATTCTCCAAACTACCTAAAGACGTTCAGGAAAGTGTATATTTTATGGATTTTTACATTGTTCGTTTAGGTTAGTGTTTTTGTCAAGTAATTACGTATACTACCTATGAGAAATGTTCAATAAAATGTAAAAAAAAAAACAAAAAAAAAAACATGTACCGAAAAGTGTGGAGAGAGGTTCTTTTTGGCTCTTTCGTGCTAAATGATTTATGAAGTGAACATTCAGGAGTAAAACGGTCTTATTTTATGATTTAGTAGCTACATTCTCACACGCGCGCCAAGAATCATAAACCTTTTACCCTCTTCGTTGTAAGTGTGAAACATGCGCGTCCATATTTACGGCGCGCGAGGTGAGAACGAGGCCGGGGCCAAGTAGGCGCACGCGGCGGTCCGGATGGGAAGTGACAAGGGGCTCGCGCGAACGGCTGCTGCTGCTGCTGATGGTTGAACTAATTGATGACCAGACCGAAGGGGAGAGAGAGAGAGAAGGAGAGAGAAGGAGAGAGAGAGAGAGAAAGTTGACCTGTCCTCGAGCCGGGCCAGTCAGACACGTCACAGATATACACACACACTTCAGCCAGACAAAGTGGACAATGTCCTCGTGACCCTTTGAACTCTCCTTGTCCCCTGAGTGACCGGCGTTCGATTTTCTCGGCGTCAGCGGTCAGCGTTTCACAGTGGTGGTGCGCGCGCGTGACCGCAAAACGACTCGTCCCTCTGCTAGCTTATCACTGGTCAACGATCACCATTAATTAAGGACGAGCGTAAAACTGGATTTCAAAATAACACGTTATGAAACCCGCCAGATTCGGCTTGACAACCGACGGTACCGGCCTAACATGGCCGACTGGCCTTACTGTAGCTATTCGACCAACACGTTTGAAACGTACCTTTCAGATTCTGTTCTTTTATAGCCTCCGTAACAAGGATATTTCGTGTGTATTAGTGTGTCGTTAGCAATGCATGATTTATTTAGCTATTAAAGGACGGGCCTTCACACATCTGTATCTAAACTACCATCGCAGCTTATTGAATACTTTACAACTTTGACTTTTCAGTTTGAGCATTAGCTATGTTTGTTAATTTATCGCCTGTATTCAGGGTGTATGAGTTAGCAATGCATGGTTTATGTATTTAGTTTTTATTATTATTATTATTATTTAGCTAGTAAACGACTGGCACTTTCGCACACCTGAATCTAAGCTATCATTCTATAGCTTACTTACTTTCAACTCGTATTTTGACCTTTGAGTTTGGGTATTAGCTATGTTTGCTACCTTGCATCCTACTTAATGATATTTAATATATTATGCATGGTCTAAGCATTTAGGTTTTTTAAAATGTATTAAAAGACATGCCCTCTTCACACATCTCATTGCTAAACGTATTGAATGCTTTTCAACTCTTATTTTAACTTTTGAGTTTGAGTAATAGCTATGTTTGCTAACTTAGCCTACAACAATGGTACATGATATCATATTTAGCTATGCATGGTTTATGCATTTTTAAAAATGTATTAAAAGACGCGCCTCACACATCTCGTATCTAAACTATCAATCCAGCTTGTTGAATGCTCTTCCACTCGTATTTTAACTTTTCAATATTATGTTTGCTAATATAAGCATATTCAGTAGTAAAAGATGCTGCCAAGCTTAGATATGGCAGTAAATTATTAATACCACAGTGATGGAATAAAACATCCTTAATTTAGCAGCAGTCTCTGTGTGATAGAGGCCATGTTTGATTCAATACATTAAATGATTTCATTCAGTGTAATATGTTTTAATAATTACTGTTGCTTTGGTGTGAAACTCAGTTCAATATAACAAAAGCACATATGTACTAAACAGACTTCTGAGTGTCAGGATATTATTCTATGAATATTAAGCACTGGAACAGGCAGAAGGCTTGTTTTGGATTCTTGTTTGTTTGCCAGCCCTTACTAGCAGGGTTGGTGGTTCTATTCCCACATGCAGAATGTCTGCTGAAAGGTGAAATGCATGCTGGCAGATGTTCTGTGTTACACACAGTGGACATGCTTTAACTCTGACCCACAGGGCTCATTTTACTGACCGGCACGCACTAACTATACACTGTCTATTTATTCCTCCCTTTATGAATCTTTGTGATCTCTATTTTAGATCCCTATTCTTGTTTTTCCAAATGTTTCAGGGGGTTGATTGTAAGGTTTTAAGCTACTTCAGTGAGAGTTCAATTACTTGTGTATTATATGTCACCGACAAAATCTGCTGTCAACTTCAATTTGAATATTAAAATCACCAAAAGTACCGCATCTTAACATCTGTTCGCTGCTTGAAATGAGGATTTAAGTGCTCTATAGATAACAATGAATTGTGCTCACATTTGTGCACTGCACATTTCCCATTTACTGGAAGATTTTCTCCTTAAACAAGCTGAGCAAAAAAGTCTGAAACACCATTCTGCACTGACTCCAAATCTTGATTATCCTGACTGAGAACCAACAAAATATTCTAAAAATACCAAACTAATGCTAAGAGCTGAAACACGAACTCTGGTCTTGTGAGCACAACGACGTATTTCATTTTTTATTCTTTAGTAAAAATGTAAATTAAACTTAAACAGTGGCCTGTGAAATAAGAAAACATGGATCATGCGCTGGCTCAGCTGGCCGTTTCATATAACAAATATTCAGTGTGATGGAAATCTATATTTAACGAGGAGAGTGTGTTCAGAAGTGTGTGCCAGCTGGGTCAGTGCCTCCTCCTGTGTCATCCCTGCGGCTCACAGTCCATTCCTGGCACACTTTGGTTCTAGAAGCTCAAGTTTTGAGCCCCTCGGACCGGCTTTCGGGGTAGCAGTCGGCTGATGTGTGATATTAAAACTCTAGCGGGTAAAATAATATGTGATGCCTGTTTTGAGGATTTTGAGGACCCCTGTTGCTGCCTGCTGACTTTGTTCTTTGTGTGCCTGGTTATTCTGGAATATTCAAGACGAGTCCAGTCCAACTGTTGGTTTCTTTTGGCGACTCTCAGCATGAGAGCAGCTGAGTGTCTGAAATGTGGCCTGCAGCTACACACACATGCACATTTATGCAAAAACACTTCCAGAGAAAAGGCATTCATTTGTATCATTTTACGCCAAAAATTCTCAAAAATCCCATGTCCTGGCGTTTGTTCAGTTACATGTGTGCTCTTGCTGGAGTGAAACATCCTGATTGCATGTTGAGGAGGCCCTCTACAAACACACACTCACATACACACACGCAGGGACCCCTGGCTGAAATGCATCCCAACTCGGGGAATCAACAAATCATAAATCAGCAGATTTCCATCCAGTGTGGACGTCACAGATCAGGTTTAACATTCCTCCTCTGCAGCTGGAAGGGAGGCTGCAGGGAGAGGAGGAGGAGGAGGAGGAGGAGGAGGGAGACAGACAGGCCAAAGAAAGAAAGAATGAAAGAAAGAACGAATATTAGATTTTTCTTCCCAGGCTATGACTTGGTGGCTTTACAGTGTTTATTTGAATGCATGTGTGTGGCGGTGGGTGGGTTATTTTGGGTTAGGTTTTGGTCATTGTAACAGTTTACTGTCAACATACGCCCACTTAACGAAAGATACTTGAAACTCGACGGTACAGTATTCTCCAAATATGTCTCTGGTGGTGGATGAAGGATGCAATCAAGGAACACCAGTAGCAATAAATCAAACTATCAAAGAGACATTTAACCTCATTAATAATAAACACACTTTGACAGAGATAAACATATATATTAAAGATATTCACACACAATAATGTCTTAATATTTTTCCTTGTTCCCTCTGCTCTGTAGTTAATTGAGCCTTTTTTTCTTTTATTGTTGTTTTTATTGCTTTCATTCTATGTCCACTATTACACATGATCTGTTTGACGTTATCAGTTAGTTATCACCAACTGACCAGTTGAACTAAGATCGTTGTTACCAAAGTAACAGGTAACCAGCAAAACCAATCTATTTTTAGAGATTATTTTAGATGTTTAAATGTGGCTTTTATTGCTTCAGTGTGTGTGTTGTTGCATCTGTAATGGTGCCCATTTAATGCAACAGTGTTACTTTGCAGCATTTTTAATATAGTGTTCGTATACGTTCACTATTATGACATACCACACTTCTGTTATCAGTATTTATTGTCCTCTAATCTTATTTTTATATTGGTACCAACTGGTAAAATAGAGCTAAGACTGTTGTTGCTATGGTAACAGTCAGTTAAACTAACCAGTGCAACCAATTTATTTTAGAGATTATTTTAGAGTTTTAAAGTGGCCTTCATTGCTTCAGTGTGTGTGGCCACAGCTTTAATGATGCCATTGGACGCATTAATGTTGTGCTGCATTTTTTTACATTCTTCATTATGGCCAAGAGCAAAAAAAACACAATAATGATAATTATCACAGTATAATTTTATATCGTGATAAATGTCTTTATGTTATTTGTCATTAGGGTTTATCTTGTTTATGTCGTCAGTTAAAACATTTACAAGAGGTTTCAATATTTTGTTTTTTTTACTTGATTTTACTGTTGCATTTTTTTCCTCCCTCTAGATTTCTGAAATATTCCACTTTTTTTTTTTTTTTTTCTGTACTGACCATAAAAATGAGTTTAAAATCAAAAAGAACAATCTGGTTTCTTCAACTTTCATTCAGGACCAAAAATCAGCCTTAAAAGTGGAATAAATAAGGATTTGACATTTATGATGATAATTATCAGATGAACTGTCAATTATTATTATCAGTGATTAGTTTCCTATATTTTTATTCTTATTCGACCTGATGATGATGTTGCACAAACAGGACCACAATTACCGTTTCTAAAGTATATCCGACTCCTTTCCTATTAGACCTGTTACGTGTAATTACAGGGCTTTAATATTAACAGTAGGTCATAACTTATCATTTATGTTGTATTTTTCTATGTAGGGCTCGAATCTTCTCTCTGCTTTCAATTTAAAGGCTGAAGAAGCACCAGGAGCCCGTTGGTTTGGCCTGTTGTTCTGTCTGTTGTGTTAAATATTCCATTATTAACCGGAATTCTAATGGTTTACGTTCACTGGCTCCTAATTTGCAGATCCCATAAAGGTCAATGCGCAGGCCTGACTGATGACTCACAAACGCAGGAGCAAAGAGAGAGCAAGGGGGGAGGGAAGAGAAGAAGAGAGAGATTTTATAACAGCTCTCTAAGACTCTTTTTGGAGTCGACTTTCTCCCTCTTCAGCCCTCTGACTCTTTGACTCTTTTAATCAAATGCAATAAATTATATCTGCAGTAGGTGGCGCTCTGAGCTCACCCCCGGCACCTCCAGCAACAGGAGGGAAGAGAGAGAGAGAAGGGGAGAGAGAGGGTGAGCTTCCCCCCGCCCATCCCTTCATCATTAGAAACCTCAGAGCATGAATTACCTCTCCAAAGTCATCGGCGAGAATTTACGACTGGTCAACAAAAGCACGTGACCGCACCCCCCCTCCCCCTTCTCTCTCTCTCTCTCCCTCTCTCTCTCTCTCTCTCTCTCCTCCCCTCCCCTCACCCCTCACCTC
>JAPQRN010000026.1:5094626-5106663 GCA_037367275.1 Coranthus polyacanthus
TCCTCCACGCTCTTGCGGTCATGTCGTAAAACTCAACAGAAGCCACAGAGGTGTGTGTGCTGGTGTCGAGCTGTGTGCCTCTCTCCTCCCCTCCCCTCACCCCTCACCTCCCCCATCACACACACACCATTCAACACACACACACGCACACACACCACCCCACCCCCATATTTGGACGGCGCATACATAGCTAAAAACGAAGTACAGTGCAACGCCATAATTCACTAATACATCATAAATCGTTGAAAGTACCCGCGTTATAACGACCAAGAGAAATATAACAAATCAAGCGCCCCTTAATACTCAACTGTAAGCCTGCAACTCTCTAAAACAACCTAAATGAGCTCTTACTTTGTAAACTCGTTCTCGGGGCGCTACCCAAATGGCCCCGACTATCAACTCCTAAATTATGGAGCCAGCAGCGGCGCAATGAACGGCGGGACGTTTAGGGACTCTTCCTCCGCCACTATGCACCATGCGACGGGTTCTTACGGCTACGGCTACAATGGCATGGATCTGACCGTCACCAACCGGGGAGGAGGGGGGGGCGGCAGCAGCAGCGCCGCCGGCAGCGGAGGACACTTCGGGGGCGGCTCGGTCGTCGGGGACTCCCGGGGTTTCGGATCCCCGACCCCGGAAAGAGGTTTCAGACAGCCGTCCAGCTGCTCCCTGGCGGTGGCAGAGTCGCTGCTATCACCCGGGAGTGGAGACACCAAGCTGGGCGCACAGAGCTCCTCTTCCCCGTGCTCGGATCAACCAGGAAGCGGTAATCTCAGCTCTCCAAACCTGTCCACCTCCTCCTCCTCTGGTGGCGGCGGCGGCGGCGGTGGCACGGCGCAGCACTTCACCGAGCTGGATGACGCGTCGCCAGACACCGAGGAAATGCACCACCAGCAGCAGCACAACCGGGACCACGGTGGCCACGGAGGCGGCAGCAATATGACGCCCAGGACCGGACACCCGCAGCCCGGGCAGAAACAGGACGGAGGGCCGACGGTGTCAGCGCCCGGCAGCACGACGGGCAGCGAGGCTCAGCCACCACAGATATTCCCCTGGATGAGAAAGCTGCACATTAGCCATGGTACATGCTGCTCTTGTGTTTACACCTTATTAGCTCTGTATCATAGAAGTTCCAGGGCGATAATATTCATAATGACACTGGAGTCAATATATTTCTTCCTATATGTTTGGACACATGGGGTTGGTGACAGTTTAGTGCTTGTTGGAGCTCCACGGTGCTTCTTTGTATCCACAATAAAGATTAGCAGACTTATTGCCACTTTGATTTGATTTGCCTCAGCTGGCTGCTTGAGAAGAGCTGACAGACAATCCTCGAATTTGGTCTGCATGCCTTTTCCACTGCGTCGGTTTTTATGTTTTCTGTCCAAAAATGAGTCGCAGAGGTGTTTAAACCTCTCTGAAAAACACAAACGAGCACTTTGATTTTGTGTCTTGGCCTCTCCTGTTGTGGATATGTTTTAATATTTGTCGTTTAATTTAATTTGAATTATTTGGAGATCAAAAAGCAGAGACAGCTGGCCACCCTATGGTAAGCAGCTGACGTTATTTTATTATATTAGCGTGTTTTCCCACTGCATCAGAGTGCAATTTGTTTTAAATATCCCTCCTGTTAGAAGCCAGGGACGCTTGCCTCTGTCCCCTGTCTCTCTCTGTCTCTCTCTCTCATTTTTTCTGTAATTTCTTTTTTTATTGTTATTTTAGCAAATTCCACAAAAGCGTCATAAATCTGTCAGGGGAGATGCAAGCCGGGCAGCAAAGCCTCAACAGGCTGCTGGAGCGCAGGGCAGTCAGGCAGGCAGGGAGACAGACAGAGCCGGGTGGGAAAAAAGAAGGAGAAAGAAGAAACAGAAAGAATGAAAGGGGCCAGGAAGGCTTTGGAAGGCTGTTGCTCCTTTGAAAAGTGAAGCTTTATTACGTGTGGGAACTTTATTAGGGAGGTGAGGCAGAGGACGGGGCAATAAAACCCTGAAGGGAGCTGGAAAGAGTGAAAAGAGGGGGAGAGAAGAGGGTGATAGCGGAGAGGGGTGGTTGACAGGAGAAACAGTAATGTGACAAATAAAAGCGAAATCTTTTGGCACTGTGTGGAAAAGGCAAAAATAAAATGAGTGAGAATGAGAGACCGTTTGACGCACGTTTTACGCGTTTGCGCACGTCGAATCTGATCACAATATAAGTCTTTTTTTACTGTGTGTAAGTGCGTGAGGCAACAGAGCAATAATATTAACACCTGTAGCTACTTTAAAATGTATTCCACTGAAGCAAACTTGCAGGAAAGACAGCCTAGGAAGTGTACATCCAAAGATGTTTTTAGGCCAAAGCTGATGGTTTTGTTATAATCTGGTGTTTTGTTCGCCTACTGTCCATTTTTAAATCATCAGCTACATGTTTTTGTCCACCCCAAACAAGCCACTCACTCTCTGTCCGCTTCAAACCCCCCTTCACCCCCCCTCCTACTTCAGATATGACGGGACCCGACGGGAAGCGGGCACGGACGGCGTACACCCGCTACCAGACGCTCGAGCTGGAGAAAGAGTTCCACTTCAACCGGTACCTAACGCGGAGGCGGCGTATCGAGATCGCGCACGCGCTCTGTCTTACCGAGCGCCAGATCAAGATCTGGTTCCAGAACCGGAGGATGAAGTGGAAGAAGGACAACAAACTGAAAAGCATGAGCCTGGCCACCACCGGCAGCGCATTCCAACCATAAGTTAAAAAAATAGAAAAAAATCAAACCATTAATAAGAAAAATCCATCGGTCCATTTCATTGGAGAGGTTCTTATCCAAAAGCTGGGCTTCCCTGGAGGGGAAAACACAGACTGACCTGCAGGAAAAAAATAAACTTGAAGAGAAAAACAACAGAAGAACAGAAAATGGAGTAAAAAAAAGACAAGACGAGGTGACGAAGGTGATGAAGAATATGAACATTGCGGAGAGATTCCAAATCTAGATTTAAAACTTCCTATTATGAACTGAGTACTGTACAGCAGCGCAGCACTTTTTTATTTGTCTGGCATGTTTGGTGTTTTAGGGCAAAGTAAAAAAAAAAAAAAAAAAAGCAAACAAACAAAAAAAACAACTGTGGTACTTGCTCTTGTAAAAAAACAACCCGTCGTGTTCGTGTATGTTGTCGTCATTTAGCTGTTCTGGAGGAGAGGACTGGAGGAAAAATACTACCTATAATACATTTCTACCTTACGTCCTGCCCTACAACCTATTACCTACCTATTGTTTAATGTCTAAGTATCGTTTTATGTGTCGACTGTTTTGTAATTGACGGAGTGCTTTCTAAAAAAAAAAAGACAGATAGCATGTGAGCTCTTATTGCGATATTGTAAGTTATTTACCGCCAATAACGTGTATATGCTACTAGTTTCCCCTCCCCCTCTTCCTATCATTCAAATCTGCTCTTTTTTTAAATTAAGGACTCAGTGAACGTGTGTACAGTGTGTCTAAAATCAAATCAGCCCTGCCTACATCTCCGTATCCATCCATAATGTTGTGTATAGCATTATTATTCAAAAAAAGTGTAACTATATATTATTGTTATTGTAATTATTGGATCTATGTTTCCAAAAAGGTTGTATATACATATATATTGACATTTTTAAATGTGACCGGCTATTTGTAGCTGTAGTGTGAGTGAGTGCGTGCTTGCGTGTGCGTTAGTATGTGCGTGGCCATGTATTTCTTACATTATGAGGATGTAAATCTGTTTACACAGTTACTTATGGAGACAAAATCCACGTCCCCGTCGTCAAATCTGAGCATACGGTTAGGGTAAGGGTTAGGTGTAGGTTTAGGCTTGTTGTGGTTGGGGGTAAGTTCATGTAATGTCACCCTGAGCACATGAAAACACAACATATGTGTGAGTGTGTGTGTCTGTGTGTGTCTGTGAGTATTCGTGTGAACGCGTTTAGGGAATGGCTACCGTCCTGTAAGGCCTGTAAGCTTTCTGCCAATGAGCTTTTTTTTGTATTTTTTGTTTGTATCTTGGAAGTAAAATAAAAGCAACAACAATAAAGTTTCTCGTACTCATCAAAAGCAGACAGACTTACACCCAGCTGCTGCTCTAAACTGCCGCACAGATGGCTTCCAGTGGGCTTGAAAAGCATGTCGTTTTGCGAGAAGATGTTTAGAATTCTTCAGGTAGAGTTGCGTTTTTTTGGCTTTCGACTGGTTTTATTGTGCCACTTTTCCTCATGGGTTTAGTGTGAATCGGAGATTTCATATGCAAATATGTGTTTTGGGATGACATTAGCTGTCGGCTGCCAAATTCTGAAGTTGGTGCGACATATTCCAGTCTGTCTGTCTGAGAAATGACACGCTAAGTTTTGGCTCTTAAAATTTTAATACAACATCCAGTTTTTGATCCGTCCATTTTCTAACATTATTGTGCGTATATACAACCAGACATGCGAAGTTACTTTAAAAACTGTCACCGTGCTTCAAGACACAAAGCGAACAGCATCACAGGTATCACATCAAACCACAACTACAGCCTAAGGCCTGCTCTCTCTCTCCCCTTCTCGTTTTCCAGGCCTCACTTGAACCCTGAACGCAACATTTGAGAGGCGACAATCTGCAGCATCACAGCGCCAAGCTCATAAAAACACACAAAGCTACATATAGGCTAACACACACACCACACACACATATAGAACACATACGCACACAGGCCAATTTTCATCTCTGCTGACCAAGGCTGACAAGACAACGAACTACCCGCGGTGGACAAACTGGTCACTATTCTCGAAACTGCCTCCCTTTTCCGTCCTATAGCGGATGCCACTCCCGTCCAAATTAGGTTACCTTGTCCCATTTTCCCCACTGTAAACAACCGAGTGAACTTTTAAACTCACCGGCTGCTGATGCTGCCACAGCTTTCCTGCTCAAACACGACGGTTCTGTTTCTGAGCTGATGATGATGAGGGGGGGAAAACTCGGTCCTGCTCCCAGTCTCATCTGAACACTATCTCCTGACTCTTCTCTGCGTGGATGTGTGTGTTGAGATATTTTTTTTAAAGCTAACCCCCTTCTGCTTTGGGCCAAACTATAAAAAAGGAGGCAGCTTTGACATTTACATGTCAAACGGATGAGAGTTTTTATGTCCAAGTTGGATCGTAAAGATCAGGCCTGGCCTCAGACTGATACCTCTCACTGGCTCTCCTCTGGTCACGTGGGGTCCATAAAGTTAGTTTTATGGTTTTGGGGAGTTGACAATGTACTATATATTTCACATTCTAGAAAGCAAGTGACGGTTTAACGGCTTCGCGGGGATCCTAAAGGGGTCAGTAAAGTAGAGACAGAGCGAAAGGGAGGGAGTGTGTATGTGTGTGTGTGAGAGAGAGAGCAGCAGGCCACTACTACTGGCCGCTGCTCCCGCTCCGGTTCACACAAACGAAGCCCCGGGTCGGCTGCGTCTGGATGTGCCGCTCTGGACTCTCTGGGAAGAAAACAGATAGGAGAGACACGAACCAGGAGGCGCAGTATGTAAGTAGCGTTTGAGGGCTGCCTGGAAGTGAGGCTAAAAAGAGAGAGGGGAGGTGGGTGGGGGAGGAAGAGAGGGGGGAGAGAGTGAAGGACTAGTGTAATTACCATGTCACTCACTCACTCTGTAGTTGCTGCTGTATTAACGCGCTCGCTGAGTGCCGCGAAGCTCCGGTGGATTTCAAGATATTTGAGATTTCGTTGTTGTGGCTGACCCGGGTCTGCGGCGCTAGTAGCGTCACAGATGAGTGTAAGCTGCTGCGTATTTGCGCGCGCGCACGCGCGCACGCGCGCATATGTGTATAGTCTTTGTGCAGCCCCAACGTATGTGTGCGCTCTGGTGCGTGCGTAATGATGGCGCATACAGGCGACTTGGTGTGTGGTTTGGGGAGGTGGTTGGCAGAAATCACTGAGTGGTTGTGTATCACTGCGTGTCTGTGTTTATGTGTGTATCAGACTAAACTTTAGCCCCAAAAGGGGATTTTTGAGCTTTATATGAACGCGCTGGAGTGCCAAAAAGTGCTTCATGGCTAACGAGCTGATCCAGTTGGATGTTGTTTACGTTATTTTTAAAGGCATGAAACTGATCTCTTCTCTCCCTGTGGATCTCGAGAAAAGTAGATAGCAATTATGCTGTAAAGTGAATTCACATGTCTTGTCTTATGGCTTTTGATTGATATCACTTTACGCACACTTTTACGCACGACCGTCCTGTGCGTAAAAATGGTTCCAATAAAAGAGTGAGAGCTGGAGGAATTATGCTGCTGTCTGCTAACATCTACCAACAAGTAAATGGATATGGACACACACACACACACACACATGCACATACATACACAGTGATATATAGTGATATGCGTCCTTGGGTACAAGACAATCTGTGTGCGTTCCCCGCCCTTGTATTTTCCAGACAGGATGGGTGTGAGTGAAAAAGTGTCGCGAATACAAACATTCCCAAGGCCCGCCATCAGAGGAGTCCTTGCAGGTTATTTTGCGCGCAGTGCTTTGGCCTGTTGTTTGACTCTGAGCAAACACACACACAAGCACTTCGTATGCTGAACTCAGGATCAGACAAAAATCATTTATTCATCTAAAGTCTTACTAGACATTACAGCTGTGAATAAAGCTCAGACTGCTATCATTCAATAGAATGTCAATTTTTAAACCAACTCAGACACAGAATATGAACCATTTACTGTAATGTCTGAAAGAAGGCGCACGCTACTGGCGTTGAATGAAAGCAAAAGAGACCAAAACTAAACTGAAACCCTTTCTCAAAGCCGGAAACCTATATATAAAAAAATGGAAAAACGCACTAATGATGTCCACAAACTGGAGAAACCACAATCATATACGAATTAATCACATATTAAACCGCATTATACAACTACTTTTTGACACTTAAAAATAAAAATGGGCGACACTTCGGCAGTTTCCCAAAGAGCCTTCATGTCAAATTTAACATCCAAATACACACGTCAAGAAGAATTTTGAAACCACTTCAGGCAACGAATTGAATATTAATGGCTTTTAAAGCAAGAATAGGGCCTCGTGACATCCAACATCTGCATTAACACATCTGTGATCCTTAAACATTAATTACAATTCCCAGTAAAACGCAACATGGAACACAAATAATCATTATATTTATCCACAAATAAAGGAACGTAAAATGTCTGTAAAGAAAAGATACTTTGAAATCAATTTTACAAGTTGGAGCCTAAGCCACATTTAAAAAAATCTAAGACAATACCGGAATTTTTAACTGAGCCCACCAGAGAGACCTGTAAGAAACCAAACCACGTGTATATTTTATGACACATTAATGAAATAAGTGTACGTTGTGTAGAAGCTGCGGGTGTTAACAGTACAGTATCTTCCTGTTTGCTCTGACCCTGTAAATCTTTCTTAGTCCTCCACACTCTTTCTTCCCCTGTGATGTCTGAACTGAAGCTGTCAACCAGCCGCGGCTTCCAGTCCCCCTCTCTCGCTCTCTACGCGCGCAAACACGCTCGCTCTTTATTGCTTAGATCTATCATGTAAATTGTTTAATGTCTCGCCCACATTTCGGTATAAGACCGAGCAGCGGAGTTTTAAACTTTTTTTTTTTCCCCTCAACGCGTTCAATCACACAGCTCGGCCCTTCCCGGTTATCAGCCGAAACGGGCGTGGTTAAACTGTCCATCAAAAAAGGGCCAACAACGCGACATAATCAAGACAATAAAGTTGTAGTGTTTTTGTGAAGGGGCTGAATGCAACATGGCGCCCTGAAGAGAAGACACCCGATAAATGTAAAGTATGGAGAGATGGATGGTTCTCAGAATCTGAAAGAGCTTTTAAAATGCAATAAAATAATACAACCTACGCTGTAAACTCCAGACAAATCTAGGAGTGGACACTGAGGTATATTTTCATTTATTATTGTCTCATTTGTTGTCAAAACGTTGACATGGTCGCACAGGTTTTCTATCATTTCCTCGTAATTTATCGCCTAAAATAAAATATGTTATGATAGTGTAGAAGTGTTGTATTTCCTTGGCCGCGCCACAAAGTGTTTTACAGCCGAGCTAAATCTAAAGTAAACCTCTCCTCGCTGCATTTACATACAGTACTTGCGCACAGTTAATCCGCTGTCCTCTGCGGACTCCGCTAATAAGAGAGGAAGGATTCTGCTTTCGGAACTCTGTCTCTCTTTTCCCCCCTGTGCTCTCAAACTCTCATTCATTATGTTCACTTTACACGTGAGGCCAGTCTAACCCCCCCATGTATTTTCAGTCGGGGAGGGGGGGGATTCCTCAGCGTTTGCCTTTTTAGCCTTTACAATGATTTTTCACACACAAGCTTCACAAGAATGTTATTGAGAGTCATGTTCGGGATACCATAAATTATAGAGACACCAGTAGAGAAACACAAATACGGAGAACGCTCTTCTTTGTACAAGGGTTTTTTTTTTCTAGTAACCTTGTTTTTCCTGTATTTTATAGTATAACAAAGACATTATGTAGCTACATCTTTTATTAGAGCCTATTTTTCTGAATAACGTAATTCTCCTATTATACAACCTGAAGTGTTTTACAAGTTTGGTGCAGTTTTCAAAACTTTCAAAGCGGAGTTCATCAGCAGATGACAGATTCATTTATCTATTTTCATGTTTTTTTAATGTAATTTTTATTTTTAATAATTATGTTAGCCTTCTGTTTTGTTCGACCACTCCTTTTGTTTTGCAAAATTAGTCATACCGTGCGCAAATATAATATACTTTCTATAATATATTTTTCCACTTTATATTTCATATGAAGTGGAAAAATATATGTACATCCTATTATAAATTGGAATGGTTTCAAATATGTACATACATATAAATATAGATTTTACTATGGGTATTCCATACTTCTATCTTCATATATAGAGATAGTGATAATAATATATTGCCTTATTTCTGTAAAAAGTAGCGCAATAATAATCAGTAATAACTGGAATGTTTCTAAATCCAGCATTTTTGCATTTTTGTACGTGCGCATGAATTCTACCTTCTCATTTCTGCAATGACAAAATTTTTTTCGTGCTTCCTGTGTTAGATTCAACGTGTAACCGCGCGTGTGTGTGAGTACATGTATATGTGAGTGTATCTCGGGAGCGGCCTGGGCCCTGAGGAAGTTTCAGTTCAGTAAACAGGAAGACGAAAAAACTCCCCATTTCATTTTTCATCAACTTCCTCCTTTTAATGATGATACAGGAATCCTCCCTCCCCATCTCCCTCTCCCGCTCCCCCTCTCCAAAATCCCACCAGCTTCCCCTAACACATACACACACACAGGGACATAACACATAACACGCGTGACACAAATGTCGTTGCTTTTCTTGTGGGGATAAAGTGAGAGATAGAGTCTGTGACATGACATGGAAAGGCGCAGCAGCAGCAGCTCTTGTATGGCCTCCTTTGTTTTTTTTTCGCCCTGTGTGTGTGTGTGTGTATGTTATGTGTGTGTGTCATCTGTTTCCCGTTTATGTACACAGGGCAGCTCCAGCCTGCAGAGCTCGCTTCTCCTCATAGCATTATGTGTATTATGTGTACGGGCTTGCTTGCTCCTTTGAACCTGTCGAGGCTGTCAGAAGGCGCTGAGTTTGGCTTTACAGTCTGTGTGTTGGTGATGATGAGTGGGGTGAGTAACTAATGCGACCGGCCCTTTTTTCTATTTTTTTCAATTGACATTGCAAGGTGTGTGTATTTGTGCGTGTATGAGAGACTCTTGGGCTTTGTGTGGGAGTTAGTGGGGAGTGTTTTGTTGTGTTTGGTTGGTCTATTGGCAGGGCATGAGAGAGTAAAGAGAAAGAGAGAAAGGTGAATGACCTGGGCATGGGAAAAATCACTAGTGTCTAACACTTGCGGTGCTTTTTCCTTGAACATTTGAGGTGATTTCTAAAATGTGGAGTCCTAGGTATTGCCATTCTCTGTATAGCAGCAATAGTAAATGCTATTGTGAAGCCTAGTCTATTACAAAAAGCAGAAAACCTTAGCATACGCCTCTCTCTCACACACCCTCTATTTCCCCTCTCTCTTTATTTCCGCAGCATCTCCTGTGATTGCTTTACGTTTAAATCGGCATTTACGGAGCCCTTAATGTCTTCTGCATACTGATAGGGGTGAACCGCGCGGCCATGCCTCATGAATAATGCACAAGCAGGAGTCACCGCGAGGTCAGCAGACAGGCTCGAGCCACGCACTGCGCAAGGAGGGCGCCCGCGCAGGCGCAGAGGAAGTTCAACAAAAAAAAAAAAAAAGACAGCTCACGGTTTACAGCAGCTATACAAGCACCCCGATGTCTGAGGTTTGTTTACCTGACAAACACGGGGTAAAGGAATTAACAACTGGCAGTTTTTGTTTATCCGTTAGTGTTCCTTGTTTCCGGGTCAAATGGGGAGGGAGATTTACCTCAGACGAAACGAAAACTTCCACAATTTAAAGCACTTCACATATATAGGCCAATCATTGTGCGTTTCAAGGAGCAGGACGGGGATCTTAAATCAACGTTGAAGTCTTTAAATGAAAGGGAAACCAGCCTTGATTGGGTTATTATTTTTTTTTCAAAAATGTTTGCAGTCGATAGTACAAGTCCTTATCAGTACCGCTTTGTGAGAATAGGAATAAAGCCTCGATAAGACCAGAATGAGCTTTTGTTTGTCTTGGCGACGGGTTATGACAAGCCGATAACCTTGCAAATATTTAAAGTTAGATAGGTCATAGGGGGTATTATGTTTATTTTTCAGGTTATGCGCAATGTAACCTAAGTAAGATGGAGTTTTAAAGGACTTAATAATGATAATAAACACTAAGGCAAAGGCAAAGTGTTCAGATGTAAGCTCCTTTGTTAGCTTGGAAAAGTCTGTTAATGAAATTAGCATTTATCGGTAAATAAATTAGGCTATAACAACATAATGGCAATTATATGAATAATATAATTATGCAAGACAACAACATTAGAATTATTAGGAGGAGGAGGAGGAGGAGGAGGAGGAGAAGAAGAAGAAGAAGAAGAAGAAGAAGAAGAAGAAGAAGAAGAAGAAGAAGAAGAAGAAGAAGAAGAAGAAGAAGAAAAGCAGTACTATAGCTACACGCTTCTTGCTAGGCTGTTAGCACTAGCCTAGCTCTCTAAATAAGCTTATTTAAATAAAGCTTTGTTGTCAGCCACTTAGGCTTTTATTTACTGAACACGAATCCCCTAATATTAGCGTCATTCCGGTTGATTTGAACCACCTTCGCGTCGTATCAGTACGTGTCTTAAGATATTTTCCCCCAGAATGCAGCTCTCTCGCGCCGCCACCAGAGCCCGCTTCAGACCAGGAGGACGGCGAGAAACCCCCGCGAGCCCACACTGTTATCTGCACTGCCAGCACGCGCCCCCGTCCTTTTGAATCCTAACCGACGATAACCTGTAACAACCTCCCGTCTCTCTCTGTCGTTGTTAAAATACACAACTGTCAGAGCTGTCACTAGCGTTTAGGTGATTAATGCTTAGCGTGAAGACACAGACAAGTATACGCCTGTTAAGTGTAAGACGAGTATTTGAAAAAGAAAGTCAGTGTTAAGGAGGCGCTGTCCGATCATTTATGTCTCTTTTGGGCTTTGTCTTTCCCGTTCTCCCCACTTGTTGTTGGTCCTAAACAAGCTAATTAGCAGAAACCGATTAGCGTGGACAGCCTTTAGCCTACTGGTGAATTCGCCTGTTTCTCTCTCTCTCCTTTTTGCCTCTGTCGTTCCTGTTCTAATGCCAGAAGCGAGGTTGAGGAGGAAGAATCCAGGGTTATCGCGAAGAGAGCAGTCTGGTTGGACGTCCAAAGCTACTAGCCAGCCTACAGCTGAAGGTTCACCGAGTTGAAGGTTCAAAAGTTCACCGTCGTGCGTGAGTTCCGCCCTCTCCTCTCCTCTCCTCTCCTCTCCTCTCCTCTCCTCTCCACTCCTCTCCTCTCCTCTCCTCTCCTCTCCTCTCCTCTCCTCTCCTCTCCTCTCCTCTCCTCTCCTCTCCTCTC
>JAPQRN010000026.1:5115120-5130674 GCA_037367275.1 Coranthus polyacanthus
AGATAGATAGATAGATAGATAGATAGATAGATAGATAGATAGATAGATAGATAGATAGATAGATAGATAGATAGGTTCATCTCAAAGAGTGCAGGCTCTAGGGTGATGGTCAGTTTAATTCAGTTAGATCAGAGTTTCTTTGGAGACGGGCTGCAATTCATTTACCCACACACTGAAAGACTTTTATTCATTTATTCATTGCTCCATCTATTCTTCAGTCACATCATTCCGAACATTTTTTTGATAGGACAGTGTTTCCCCGTCGTGCCAAGCAATTTGTCTTTTTTTTTTCTTTCTTTCATTCATTAAATCGTGTTCATTCTGGTAGAACGGTCTACGATCACAACTGCCAAGTTTTTTTTCGTTCTCTCTCTTATCCCTTTTCCAGTAATTGCAACTTTAATTCTAATTTGATTTTTTTGTGGGTATTATGTGCATGGATTTTTTTTTCTTCCTTTTAAACTGAGTAGTGAAATTGACCGTGAAATATTAAAACTAATATAAATAAATAACTTAGAAAAAGAGAGAGTTGTTTTTGACTTTCTTGCAGTCTCGTGCTCCGCCGTTAGATATATTGAACCAATATTATTTAAGATATTTAATTTAATATAATTTTTATTTTAATAACTACGTTTTTGTGGCCTAAAATTATCCGGGGCCTAAAATGAGCCTTTTTACTCTTTTTTATTAGACAAAAAATACCATTTAGCAACGAATTGATGACAGTAGGCCTTGATCTTTATAGAGAACGTTTTATTTCGATGTTTTACATTTAAATGCTGAAAACACTGGACCTGTATTGCAGCTTCGAGCTGACATTTTCGTATTTCATTACATTTCCATCACACTTAAAGCTGCAAAATACTACATATTTTTTCATTTTGCCTCCTTTTCTTTAATTCTTTACGAGATACGCTATTTAATCGGCAATAGTGTCTTACAGGAAACACAGCATTGTAAGTTCATTTCCCAGACTCCCACCAGCAAGTGAAAAAGAAGGTCAAGGGGTCAGAGACAGTACAGACGGATGAAAATGTTCCAGCGCTGGCTATAAAAGACAGGGAGTTTATGAAAGCAATAAAAGTCTATGGACGGTGTGTAAAGCTTGTGCCTCCAGAGAGCCGCTGTCTTCTATATCTACCCTGTAGATCCGGATTTGTGTGAAAATCCTTTAAACAATCACAAATTCGCTTCTAGGGGAGTATATAGTGGATTTATACGCGACGGCAGCGATGGATCCAACGTAGGGACAGAAAGGCCTTTAGCCGCTATTATTGGGTTGTAAAGCGTTTAAATCCATTGCAGATCGTTGGTTTATATTTTATTTTGATAATATACGGTGGGAAAAAATTACGTCTGAGTGTGATTTTTCGTTTATGAGTTGTCTTCTGTGTGGTATTATTAATAAATCCGTCTCAGCTCATAATTGTTCTGCTCCAAAGTGATTATAAAAAACAACAACAACAAAAAAAAAAAACAAGTCACTAAGATTTTCTTTTTTATTATTATTATTTCTTTCGATCATCAAACCGCCTCAGACTTTTAAAGGCCAACTCCAGGTTGAATTGGACTCTTTTTTATTTATTATTTGTCTGGTTGAAAAATGATGCGGCTGGCTTTTACTGTTCATCCAGGAGGAAGGCGTATTGAGGGTGGGGGGGTTGTGTGTGTGTACGTGGGGGGTAAGGTTTCGATTTGGAGACGGTCAATTTTCTAGAAACAAAGGATGTTGGATATCTCCATCATCTTCCCTGTGTGTGTGTGTGTGTATGTATCTCTAGTCCTTTGATAACACAAACATCTTCATTTTGCTTCTTTTGTGTTTGACTTGTGTTTGATTTCATTTTCGTGTATTTTTGGGGTAGTCTTTTAGCACATGCAGCTGCTTGTTTTTGATGTATATTACACAGTATACGATGTTATGGATGTTTTTAATTCTGGATGCAGTGTAATTTGCCTTTATAGCAAATGCAGGTTATTACGTCCAGAAATGAACACAAGTAGAGAGACGGAGACTGTGCTGAGTGTTCTATAAGTGTTGGTATTTGAATGGACAAAATAAACAAGTGTAAAACGGGATGTTGCAGTTTGTGTGAGAGTGGCACGGTTGGGGAAATGAAAAACAAAGAGCGCCGTATCTCTGCCTACTAATGCACAGCTCAAGGGCAAAAACAGCAGCCTCACTCCTTGCATGTGGCATGGGTCTGGGAGTGGGTATGGACTTACTATGCCAGTGATGTTAATATCGGGGAAGAAGGAGCGGTGGGGGGAATAAATACTATTTATACATGCGAGGCAAAGGGCTGAAAGGTTGCATTACCATGCAAGGAGAGTTGGAAATGTGGAATGAGCAGCCTGTTGGAACCGAACACGGGTTTTACAAAAGAGAAGGGAAACGGTACAGCTAGATTCTCGTCCCTAATGCAAAGGTCTGCTAGTGATTTAGGGGGCCCTGTAACCTGAATTAGTTGATGAATTTTCTATCGATCCTAAACAAGCCAGATTTATCTCTGACACGGTGCTGCTGGGTGGCGGCGCAGCAGCCGCTCAGGCCACTCTCCTCTTTATTAGCGATTTAAAAAAGAATGGAGGGGGAGAAAAAAAAAAAAAAGAAAGAAAAGAAAAAGGCTTCGGCAAGCACGTCCCAACACACACCCAAATATACACAGTGAGGGTGGTGTAGGCGCCACTTTAAATCCCCTCAAGCACTTTCTTTCTGCTGCTTTCCTCTCTCCTCATTATTTTTTTTTTTTCTATTTGAAGTTCCAGCCAAACGCGTAAGAGGAGGGAAAGGGTTCGTTTGCAATACTTGTCATCTGTACTGTACTCTCGCGTGTGTCCGTGTACCCCCCCCCCCCACTCCAGTGCGGTAACAGCTGGAGCGGGAATTTATTTTGTCGCACGCGCTTTGTTATTGTTGTGATTCCGTGGTTGCGTCAGGGCGGCATGCGCGAGAGAAATGTGGAGAGAGCGAGCGGGACATAAAGAAGAGAGACGGGGAGGGAGAGGGCAAAGTATTGTAAGACTGTGAATGCCCACAAACTGAGGCCATATGATGCGCGTGCTGGGGCCGTGTATATGCTTAATCCTATTTCCTTATCCGGGGTTCGTCCTGGAGCGGCGCTATTGGCCAACTGCTGTCACGTGGCTTCTTAACTTTGTTCACTTGACAGAAAAGTAGGAGGGTTCAACGGAACAGGAATAACCGAAGAGTAAAGGGATGAGATATAAATTTTAGTTATATATTTTCCGAGTAGGTGCAATTCCACAAAAAGACTGAAATTAATGGCCATGAGCTCCTATTTGATCAACTCCAACTATGTGGACCCGAAGTTCCCACCGTGCGAGGAATACTCACAGAGCGACTATCTGCCCAGCCACTCTCCGGACTATTACAGCTCCCAAAGGCAGGAGCCTGCCGCCTTCCAGCCGGACTCTCTCTACCACCACCACCATCAACAACACCACCACCCACACCACCAGAACCACCACCACCAGCAACAACAGCCGCAGCGAGCCGAGCCGCCGTACACGCCGTGCCAGCGCGCAGGGCAGCCCGCCTCGGTGGTGATGTCCCCTCGGGGTCACGTCCTCCCCCCGACCACCACCGGCACAACCGCCGTCGCCGTCCCCGAGCAGAGCCACCGCTGCGAATCGGTGACACCCAGCCCGCCTCCGCCTGCGTCTTGCGGTCAAACGCCCCACAGCCAAAGCACTTCTTCTTCCCCCGCGAGCACTCGTAAGGACCCGGTAGTCTACCCGTGGATGAAGAAAGTCCATGTAAACATCGGTAAGTGCCGCATGCAAACTTCTTTCTTTCTCTCTCTCCCACTCACTCTCTCGCTGCGCCTTTGTGCCTTGCGCCTTTGAAATCCACGCAGTCAGCTAGGTGTCCACCGTCAAAATCTACGGCTTTCCCCTCCCTGTTTTCTGCTGGAAGTAGAAGAGTAGCCCTTGGGTCAAGATTTACGATCGTCTGTTTGCTGGGCCAATATAATTACACCCTCCATAAATTTTTATTACACCTCTTTGCTGAGGTGCCTTTTGAAGTCCGATCTCAAGCTCGTCTGCTCTAATTCCTCGCCTTATGACAACTCAGACCGAGACCATAAGTTAGCTTTTATGCTTTGGTAATTTGATTTTAAGTGGTCGGGTTATATAAACGATGTACTTTACTCTGTCGAGCCTTCCTACCCCACTCGTTGTTCCAGAGGAGGGAAAGTTTTATGGCAGCTGAAATATTCATGTTTATGGAGCCGGCCGTAAAACACTAACGTAAAACCCGAATAGCTCCAGTCTATTGCTTCTCTGTGATGATATAACAGACTTGCTGCCTATTGACTAGTACTGGGATAACTGGAACGCATGTTTTGCAGGGACAAAACATTTTAATTTTTTTTTTTTTTGCAAAGTCACTGTAATGCTGTAGTGGCTCGGTAAGAAACCTCTTTCTTGCGTTTTGTATTAGGAGAAAATGGACAATGTTGCAGCATGTTTGTTTACTCGGGTTGTAGTTTTTGAGGAGGTTTGTTGAATCATTACCCAGACCATTCAGTGCCGTCGTGTAGCTGCTGCACCCACCCCCTTTACGCCATTACCTTTATTCTCAACCAGTTTATACAACAGATACAATGCTACCGTCTTCGCTTTCGATCCGTCGCATCTGTGCGTAAGAACACTGGGAAATGGGGGCTCTGAAGCGCTCGGCTCGCTGTTTTCTGTAGCCTTTGTTTTTTTTTTTCATTTATTTTTCCTGTTCTGGTCGTACGTGCGTGCCTGAGCAAACGTGTCAAGACAGTAGAAACGGGCCCCCGATTTGCTGTCAGATCACAACATTTGGACACCAGCGTCAGGCTGGCTGTGCTGAGGTGATTCACACCGCCGCAGGGCCTAAAATGACACCTGACAACATGTTCACTGAAAATACAGGCGCTCGGCGACACTGGTGTGCGTCTTCTTTAATCAGCCCACTTTAAATTGATCTAAAAATATTATGTAGGCTATTTTCACTACAAGCAAATATTGTAGGAAGGCCTGTCTTTGTTTGTAATTTACTGATGGTAATTTCCCCTGTTTATATTATTATTGTTGTTATTATTATTTATTGTTGTAGTTGTTGCTGCTGCTGGTATTATTAAGCGTGTGAATGTTAAGTGTTACATTTGTATTTACCTCTATATAGTTTTACTTGACATGTTCTTGTGTGGTTTTATTATCATGACCATGTAATTACATTTCCCCCACAGTGAGTACAAGCTACACAGGAGGAGAACCGAAACGCTCTCGAACGGCCTACACGCGCCAGCAGGTCCTGGAGCTCGAGAAGGAGTTCCACTACAACCGGTACCTGACGCGCAGGCGCAGGGTGGAGATAGCCCACACGCTTTGTCTATCAGAGCGCCAGATCAAGATCTGGTTCCAGAACCGAAGGATGAAGTGGAAGAAAGATCACAAGCTGCCCAACACTAAGGTCCGCTCCGGAACCACCACCAACAGCAGCAACAGTACAAACTCCCAGGCTCTAACTGGCTCCCAGAACCGCTCTAGCGGACCCCTATAGCCCAGTTCTTCTAGAATCCTTTTGTCTGCTCTCCCTTTTTCCCCATTTTGATTCCCAAACTGAACGCCGACGCGGCAGCTATTACGCTTGTAACCCCCCCCGGAAACCTGCACTTTTGGACCGGAATAACGCCTTTGCTTTGGATGAAGAAGGGATGTCATTGCTGCGTGTGCGGCCTGATCTGTGCTGATGTTACTCACTATAAATATGACGTTATGACGTGGGAGGGGAATAGAGAGGGAGATTTCCCATTCATAAAAAAAATGAAATGAACAAAAAGTAGGTGAAGAAGGAGACTGAAAGAACTGAGAAAACGATACAGCTGCTTTTTTTGCTTCTGTCCCCTCATTCTCTCGTCGCCTCTCTCTCTCTCTCTGCTTTCTGTCTTTTTATACTCCTCTCTCTCTTTCTCTCTGTGACAGAGCATAAGACGGTAGGCAAAAGATAACGTGCCCGTGTGTGTGGGTGTGTGTGTGGTTTCTTTGCTATTTTTTTTTCTCTATTTTTTGGGTGAAGATGGATCCTCGTTTTCATCTTTAATCATGCCAAACTCGGGCCCCATTTGTCATGTTTACTCTGCGGGTACAAAGCAAAAGGGGTGAACCGCGGCTCTACCCATTACCCCTCGCCCCTACTACCCCCTCCCCTCCTCTTCCCTGCACCCCTCCCTACCCAAACCACTATCCAGCCGCCCCACACACGCACACACACGCGTGTAATAAATGGAACTATCGTTTCGTCAAAAGAAGTATTGTTAAACCCTGCCACACACTCTTATCCTTATAGTATTCTAACATCAAGTATAACCTAACTCACCTCCAAAACGACACCTGACAGTTTTCTGTCTTGCTATTAATTATAACTGTTTGTTTTGTTAAATGACGAAAAAAATAGCTTTTTCAATTTTAATTCTAGTTCTTTTTGAATTTCGTGTTGATTGTACAATGATGCTGTTGTTGCTGAGAATGTCAAGGAGCGTTTATGTGGTCCGCTGATTGTTCATTTGTGATGTTATGTATACAGGGAAGCACAGAATAACCGGGTGATTAAAGTGAAATAAAGTGAAATTAAGGCATTTTTTTCCACTACAAATCACACAGGGTTTATAAAGCTGCCTAAAACAGAACACTATAATACTCAAAACCAAAACCCAGTTGCAAGAAAATACTTATGAACACATTATAAACGCAGCACTATACTATGTACGACCTATTACCTCAGTTGTACCTATATATTTTTATTATTTGGTCATCTTAGTTTTCTCTTGCTCGTATAATGAAGTGACAGCTTTTCGAGCTTTTATATTTTTGGAATTGTGTGACAAGTTATTATAATAATTATTATTATTACCTGCATTACATAAAGCGCTATTCATTTCTTTGTACGTGAAATTTAAAAAAAGTAATTTAATTAAAAAGCAATTGTTCTAGCCAGGGACATTGGGAAAAAATAAGGAGCATTTTTATTGCATGTCTGAATTGTGTTGATTTATTTTTCTATTTTTTTCTTCTCCTCTTTTTCTCTTTCACCTTGTGCCACTATTTTTTTTTTTAGATATTTGATTCTGCAAGTGTTCTTTTTTTGTTAAATCGATGTTATTTTATTTACATTCCAAAGATCAGTTTCTATCGGTATTGATTATAATAATAATAATGATAATAATAATAATAATAATAATAATAATGGTGGTATTGTTGAACATGTGTTACCTTCCCCGATATGTACGTTGCTCCTTTTTCTCGCTTATGCCCCTCAGTGTTTACCTTCCTATTATTTGTAAATAGTTCATAGAAATTTAAATAAATGGCTGAAAACTCTCCTTTTTTGCTCTCCTCTCATTTCCTCTCTGAAAATAACGATTCACTGGTAACAATAGAATATTTCGAGGTCTAAGAATGGTCATGTCCGGTTGGATTTTAATGTTTCTTGATGAATTTTATGTTTTGTTGTTTGTTTGTTTTTCTCGTTTAGAGTAAGAGAATCGTTTTCATTCTGCTTCGCAGGGATGTAACAGAGGGAAATTTACTCCATCTTGTCTCCCAGCTTCAGACTGTATTTAAAGACAGCATGCTCGCACTTACACATGCGCGCACAATAAATATTTTCATTTCATTTCAGTGTTGGTTTTGCCTCCAAAGCGCACAGCGACCTGTCTTGAAAAATCAGGAGCCTGCGATGATTAATCTGTCCCAGCCGTGAGTGATCTTGGTACATTACGTCCTGTAATCTCGTTTTAAATCACAAACCGTCCCTCCGTTTCACTCCCGTTCTCCCGTTAATTTAACGGCTGCTCAGACGCGCTTGCAACCGGGCCCCGGCACGTACCTTACTATACCCGCTCCCTCCCTCCACTTCCTCTCCTCTCCATTTCTTCCGCCACCTTACTTTTCTGCTTTTTAAAAAAATACTTTCTCGGTTCGTTGTCTTTTAATGCTTTAATGAGTGTAATTTTCGCACAACAGTTTTTTTTTTCTATCAGTGTTTTGTGGACCGCTGGAGTGCGCGCATGTGTGTTTTATTTTTTATATATTACAAAAAGGGAGCGGGCCGGCGCCATAGCTCAAACCCTGACAACCAAATAGATAATCAACAAGACGAATGGCTTCTTTTGTAAGGCGCGGCTCCCGTATTAATTTTCATTTTCTTTTCTTAGAGCAGGTATCGAAAAATATAGAGCAAAGAGGGGGGGGGGACGAGAAAATAGCATTCCTCTCGATGAACTTTAAACAAAAAAAGTGTGCCCCCCAAATTGGTCCGCTCGTATTCCTCGGCCCAGAGAAGATTCCCTATTACTTGTTGGTTGATTTCTCCCTGGGCCTCTTGCCACAGAGACTCCCTCTGCCCATTTATCTGTTTTCTTCCTATTTATGAAAGGCTCCTCTGGCGCAAAAAAACCGTCCTCCTCTCAAACTGTACACCTATGTGTTCTAAAACCAATGCGCACTGCGCCAAAGCAAGCTCGGTTTGCGTAAAAGCATGACTTCAGTGTTGTTAACCTGCTTTCCTAATGATTCAGTGTTTCATTGCTGGGACACACCTTTTGATTTGACTATATTTTTACCATTGAACACGATTCCAAAGTGACTCCTAAGCTTCCTCATATTTTTTTATGTTGAATTCTACTGTATATGATTTAATACTCCCCTCCTCCACATGCAAAAAACACCCCTCAGGCGGTGTACATCTCCTCACATAGGATAATATTTGCGTCCGAATGCTGTAATTTTTGCTCCACAGCAATCTTCATATGCTGCAGCATCTAAATAGCATCCCCCCCATCCACAATATCCACACACATGCACACACATATGTGCCTTCACAATAACCCCTAAAGCCCCCTGAGCACTCGCAGTCCGAGATGAAATAAATGAATTTGCGTGCGGGGTGACACCGCACACAATAAAATCCACCAAGGAACCTTATTCTTTTTTTAGCCTCCTTTATCAGCTGGTCCCTTCTGCTGCTTCTGTGAATGGATGCAGATTTTTTTTTTTTTGTAAAGATGTCCACCTCCCCCCTTTACCACCGCAACCACCACACACACACCACCCTGAAAAAGTTCACCGCCATTATTTTCTGGACAAGACGGGGAGGGGGGGGGGGGTCTCAAGAAAAATGCGAGAATTATACAAGAAAAATCATTAATCACTTGTTCTTTTTTAAACACTTCTTTTTCCCTTCTTCTGCTTCTCTATTGTCACCCCGGCAGCCACACACAAGACCCCTTCTGCCAGGAGAGAGATAGAAAGAGAGAGCGAGAAACACGCAGACAAGAGGAGTAGAAGAAGAAAAAGAAGACGTCTTGGAAGACACTTGGAAGACAACCCCCTCCTCCTCCTCCTCCTCCCCCTCCTCCTCCCTCTCTCACACGCACACAACTGTGTTCACACACATACACACTCATACATTCCCTCCCCTTTCCCACCCAGCTATTTTTTACACCCCACAAGTATCCTAGCATAAGAAAAAAAAAAACTTTTTTCTTCCTCATTGGAAAGAAGAAAATCCCTCCAAAGAATCACCCAACAAACCAGTCAGAGAGGCTTCACCGCGCAGAAGAAGAAGAAGATGAAGATGGTCCTGGGGTTGCTGCAAGTGGTGGCGTCTAAGGTAAGAAAGAGGCCTGGGAATTTAATTTTGCCCTGTCGTTTCTACTTTTGGCTTTCTTTCTAGTCTGTTTTCTGATGACTCTGTGGCGTTTTTATGGTTTTATTGCCCCCTGCGCATTTGGCGAGGTCAGGAGATGAGGGCATGTGTGGCCTCCGGGGCTTTGATTTGAGCTGCAGAGACTTTTGGTGTTTGTGTTGGAAGGTGTGTGCCTGTGTGGGTGGGTGTGTTTGGATTCAGGGCATATACAGTCACAGATGACAGCTTTTTCTTTGTTGTTTTGTTAAAGAGTTTCTGCAACTGTCTCCATCCCATTTTGCTCACTTGTGCATCAGTGTGTCACTCAGGAGGCCTGCGTCTTGTAAAGCTAAACGTTTTACGCTCGGGACGTGGGTGGCTTTTTCGTGTTTTGAGATTTTTCAAGGCAAGCTCAATGTATGATTTCAGTTTCCTATGCTCATGTGAGGAAGTTGGTCACAGTTGCCTGTTCAAATTCATATTACCTCTGGAAAAAAATCAGAAATTGTGTACCTAATGTATGACAGAGTGGTCCAAGTGAGTAATTCCTGGTTCATCCGGAGCTTATTATACATTTTGTCTCGGCTTTCTGTGGTTATAAAGTGTTGCAGTGGTTTAAGGCCTATAGCTTTTAATGAGATACTGTGTGTGCGTGTGTGTGTGTGCTGTCAGCCAGGTGCAAACGGGCTACAGAGACTGCCGTGGGAATATGAATAATACGGCGCTCAATTGGAGAGAGGGATGCAGTGGGAGGAGGGAGGGTGAAAAAGAAAAATTAAAAGAACTGGGGGAGCGCTGGTTAATGGATACTCTCTCGGTTGCGCTCCAAAACAATTTAGCTTGAAAACAAACGATCTGCGAGGCATTCCAAATGAACTGCGAACGATCGCAGGGTCGAGCCGAGTCCGCTCAGGCCTCCGGTATCTGCTGAGCCGAGCAGTAGCGGTCCTCAGGAAGCGCACTCACTCCCGTTTGACCCCTTCAGAAATCAATCCGACCGGGATTAAAAATAAAAGGGCAGCGGTTCTGGTGGTGAGTCTCCGGCTTCTCAAGGGGGGGATTCAGGCCATGGCGTGATGTGATGCGTGGAGAAGTAAGAGAAACTAATGGCAGAAATATAAGCGGTGGGTATCGAAGGGAAGGCAGAGAGAGGGAAAAAAATCGATGGTCATGCAGGGGCAGCGGAATGGACAAGCTGCGGCCAGAGAGGGTTCAAACAGGGGACACGTTTTTCTGACCGATGAGGTCCACTGGCTCTGAAGCCAGAGGCTGACCCGTGTTTACCCCCCTCCTCCTCCTACGCACACACACACACACACACACACACCGCTCCTATACTCCCACCAACTCTGGGTCCCCCTTGACCTCGCAAGGCTGATGGAACCCTCCACTCACTCGGACATTCCCAGACCTCCGGAGCCCCCCCGGGCCACTTAGTCATAACAGGCCGAGTTCAGGGCACTGTAACCCCGGGGCACGTCGGCGATATGTCCGCTCCCACACCACCAGACAAACACAAGTAAACCATCCACCTAGGCAGGGGTCAGAGGCAGGCCAGAGCTGACTGGCAGTGTGTTTAGACGGGTCCACATGTAAAAGCGCAAACTTAACCTCCATCTATTGAAGCTGTTTTGAATTTTGTGGTCAAGTGTCTTAACCACATAGCATGAGATGTTCACGGTCTCAGAAAATATCATGGTTTCATGGTATATTACAGTTATAGTCAGTTAAAATCATCAGTTGCAATGGTCCTTATACTCAATTCTATATAACTTTATTATAACTGAAATGTTTTTGTATTAAGATGTATAAAAAAAAGTCTAGCTTTTAAAAAATAATGAAAATAAGAAACAGCAAGAAAACACAACAAAGTACCAAGTCTCATAGTCATCTTTTCACCTCATGCAGCCTAGCCTTCTTTCCTAGTTTGACACATGTTAGTGATTTCTATTTTTAGCTTACGAAACAGTGATTCTAAGGCTTGTTTGCATTCCTGGATGTTTGATCTCAGGACTTTATCCACAAAACTACATCTGATAGAAAAAAAAACAGATTTGTTGATAACTTTCTCTGAGATCTGACTCCTTTTTTGTAACAGGACAAACTGGCTGAACACTTGCAGAGTGAATGTAATAACTTTAGCTTGTTTCAGATTGGAGGAATTCAAGGAGTTGCAACTAGAGATTGACTGATTAATCGGCACTGATGAGACCTTGTACAAACTATACGTATCGGCAGAATTTGGCTCCGACAGAAGCTGATGACGAATATCAGACTTCTGAAATGGAATAACTGATTCTGAGGGAAAATCACAGCACAAAGAAATGAAAATTGCACCTAGAACTGCCTAGAGTTATAACATTTAGTTTGATGTCAGGTTCCAGATTCTTTTGATTCACTGATTTATTCATTTTTATGTTTACTACTTTGATTTAGATTTTCGGTTTCCAGTTTCTAATAAAGTCTAAAGCAGTTCTATTACAACAGCGTGGGCTTGATTTCAGGGGGGATGATATCACCCAAATAATAGTCCATTTTGGCTTCTTTTTACTATAAACATTAGAATCATTATTATCATATCAACCTTTAGAAAGTCACTATCAGTCGACCTCTAGGTACAACTACTGTCCTGTGTTACATTCACCGCTGGTCTCCACTACATGAAGCTGATCATTCTGACAGATTCTTAATCCAGTTTTTTTTCAGTACTATAGATAAACAAATGTATAATATGATAATGTTCATACCTCTTTTTGACTTTAAATGAAACCCTATAATAGTAAGTAGTGTTGTGTTTTCGTTGTGTGATGTGGCCAAAAATGTTAGCCAGATAAGAAGTTTCATATCAGTTGAATGATAAATCATTACTCCTACCAAGTTTAAAGCCTGATTTTAGATCCTGAGTGAAAGCGGAAGAAACCAGACAGTTATTTGAGGTTTTAAATGATTTCTTATGGTCAGAACATGACAAAATACTTGCCAAGCAGCGGAAAAAAATGTTTGTTCAATCTCAAAATATACCTAAGTAAAATAAACAAAACACTGACACAAGTTTTTTAGCCTTACAATGTAAACAGAATAACCCAAAGGACAAAAGAAAAATTATTTAATTATCACAATATGAAATTATATCGTAATAATTATCATTATGGCTTATTGCCCAACCCAAGTCATCACTTTTTTGGAGCCTTTAAAACTGCTCGACTGCATGTTATTCTTGTGAAGAATAAAAAAATACAAATTTTGAAATGTGCCTTTAAAGAGCAACATTTTTAGATCCACTCTTCCCCGTCATCTAAAGCACGCTCTAATTCAAGTTGTAGTTGTTTTGGTCTAGTTGTAATATGTGCTGTAAGAGAGGATCAGGCAGGCCTTTTAGACAGGCTCAAACAGTATTTAGACAGACCGGGACCTCAGTGTAAACAGAGCCTGCCCCTCCTGATTGCCTTACTGAAAAGCTGCTGAGCAGTGTTTTCAACTTCCCAGCCTTTTCATCTACCGCGTTATAAATAGGAGCCAGTTCATACTTAGTCCAACAACATGGCACTGATTTTTTTTTTTTTTGACATGTCCTGGTCACAGAGGCAAATTCATTCACAGCAAAAAAAGGATAAAGTTGAATGAAATATAGAATGCTGATCATTTCACTGTCACGCCGTTTGGGACGTTGTGCAGTTCAGTGAGCCGCAGCCATTACTATTCAGCAGCATTTGGCTGGTGCTGCTGGTCATTTTCCAGCCTGGTAATCTGACCTGCAGCTGGGAGGAGTGGTGGGTGTGTGTGTGTCTGTGCTGGGGCGTACTGATTAATCAAAGGGACAGTGGCATAAGGGGGGGGGGGGACACACACTGTTGATTAGTTTGGTTCCAATCTGTCTTTATTGCCAAGATGTTTTCCAACGCTCAGATGCTTTTCCTATTTTTATATTTCACCAGGGCTTCTGAAGACATGAGACATTTAATAGCATTATATGTACTCTTTTGCACCTTGCAAGTCCCGTGGACAGATTTATGTTTCAGGTTACGTGATGTATAGATCCATGCAGGTCTCTATATGTTTGGTGATAATTCTAGACAGCATACACGGACTACAGATTAGACTCAATAATGGGGAAGTCGGGTTCTTGTTTGGGGCTAAAGGTCTCTTCATCAGGGCTAATGGCTGTTTCGTGAGATTGAATGCGTAACTTTTAGTTTTCTTAATTGCCTTACACATATGTATTACACTAATGCTCAGTGCTTTATGCTGAAGTTTCTCATCTTGCATCTTAAACAAGTTCGACTAGGAGTTATCCCAATGTTCTTTTGGTGCATCTCGCAGCAGGAAATGGTTGCTTACAATGCACAGAAAATAGCTGCATCAGTTAATCTAATTTGGCAATTTTACCAGCATCCAAATTACGACCTGCATTTATACGTTACACATAAATATCTTAGAGCAGTGTGTTTTTTTAAATCCATTTGCAGTGTCCGAACACGGCTCTGTATTACTCTTTGCTTGTCATGTAATTTCTGTGAGTCTAACAAGAGAAGGCCCACTCAAGCAGATGAGATCAATACCATCATTTACATTAACATGAGAGATGAAAAGGTCAGAGGTCGCAGCACCTTTGGGATTGTTGGAAATCTTTAGGTACAAGTGTAAATATGATACCATGGTGTTGAGCCTGCTGCGTAATGTACCATTACCTGGCTCATTTTACTACAAAAGCATTACAATTCCACATGATATTATAGGATTAAATGTATCAGCTCTGTCAGTGTTTGATTGTAATCTTAGTACGAATGATCTTAAAACAATTTTGTTAAAGTAACGAACATTAAACATGCAAACAAAATAAAGAATTTAAAAGGTCAAAGTCAAAGATGGAGCAACTATACATTACAAATGGTGAAGAATAATGAAGAAAGGAATCAAAGAATTGGGAGATCCTATTAAATTTTGCAAGTTGCCGTGGGTGTTTATTTCTCTTTTTGTTTGTCCTTGGATTTATATAAAATATAATTCTGCCCACAAATGATTAAACTGAATTGAAACAAAGAAGACATAGGAAAATAGCATCATAAAGATGACGTTTTTTACTCCAAAACAAATTATAAGTGTATTTTGGAGAAGCCAATATCACTCCTTACTTAACTTAAGTGCTTTTAAAGCTGCAATATGTCTTTTAAGGAATAATTTCCCTTTGAAAATATTATTTATTATCAGTTCAACATGTATATACATATATATAGAGAGAGAGAGTTATATTTATTACGTGGATCTTTTGATGACACACATAATCTCAGACAGATTTAAACATCCTAATATGACGGTAATACATGGACACATTTCTGGTCATTGTAGAGGTTTCATGACTTTAATGCTTTGAAAACACTCAAAGAAAAGGATGACGCAGATTAGACTGTGCGTGTTTTGTATGTGATCGAGTGGATTTACTGTTTATGAGACTTAACAAAGCAGTTTGTTGATTTATGTTGCAGTCAGGTGACCTAATCATATAAATATATGGTAAACCTAAATGAGAGCCTTAGTGTTTTAATTCTTTACTCCTCATTGACTTCAACAGAAAGCCAATGTAGTGGTTTGTAAAGTTTCTCAGCCTGAAACCTTGAATGGGCTAAATCTAATTCCTGCCCCGAGCTCATGCAGGTTCATTAAAACACACTTGTTAAATTAAAACTCCTGCTGCTCAGCTACTACAAAACCACCCACTGTGCCTTATTCAGTGCAACTACACGTTAGGCTACTTCTTGTGATTTGAAGTTTCAGTCTTCCTCGCTTGTTTTTTTTTTTTTGGTATCTTTCCTGCCGTCTCCTGATGCTCCTCTCCATTCTAAAACAGAGATTTGCTTTTGTAATCTCAGTG
>JAPQRN010000026.1:5138718-5152925 GCA_037367275.1 Coranthus polyacanthus
GGATGGATGGATGGATGGATGGATGGATGGATGGATGGATGGATGGATGGATGGATGGATGGATGGATGGATGGATAAGGCATTAAGCTTCTTTATAGTTATATTTTCCAATGCTATTCTCTTCTGCATTTTTCCTCTCTCTCCCTCCTCCCCCCTCGCCTCTCTCCTCCCTTTCCCTCCCCACTCGGCCATCACTACCAGTGTAAACCTTAGTGTAACCAAATTAGACCGGCTCCACGGCTTCCCATCACATAATAACGGCAGCAGCAGCGAGGATGGCAGCGCGTTTCAAAATATGTATTCCTGCTGTCCGCTGCCGTGTCAAAAACAATATCCCGCCTCATTTCTGTGGATGGAGAAAAGAGACGGAGAGAGGAGAGGAGAGAGGGGAGAGAGGGTGGGGGAGTGATTTTTTCTCTCCTTTTTCATATATATTTATATATTTATCCGGATATCTCGACCTTATATCTGATTTGGATGACAAGGAAGCGTCGAAATCATATTTCAAAACGCCAGTCAGGCCGCCTGCTGCGGACAAACGTGGCGGGTTTTTTTTTTAGCTTGTGACTGAGGCAAAAGTTTGAAATGAAACCATACCTGGCATAAAAAACAAAACAAGATGCATTAAAATTGTCACACACAGTAAAGGAAGAGACAGCAGTAGCGGTTGGTTTATCTTATCTTATCCCAGGCATGTGTCCACTGCTAAGTGTGTTTTGTCTGACACGATAGCTCCACATCAGTTGAAATAGTTCAAATATTTGAAACAGTGTTGAGAAATGATATCACTGCCTGTCTGACATCTATTATAGCTGCTGCTGCTGCTGCTGTTATCCGAGCTAAAGGAGGGTGAATTTCAGCTCCCGAGGCCTCTCTGCCTTCTTTGTATTTACGCTTCACTAATTGCAATCCTGTCTCTAGACCGTTATTTGAAATCCAGAGGCGGAAAAGGGCTTGCTTCTTACCTCACCGTGAAAAACAGAGTTAATGTTTTACGCGCTTCTTCTTCAAAAAAATGAGAAAAGAATCGAGCCTATTGTCGCGCGTTTAAGACTGGAAATTAATGTTTACACCGAAACCTGCTGCAGGACAATGGCAGCACTGTGACACCAAGAGAAAAACAGAAATAAAACAGGAATGGCTTTTAATAACGCGCATGGAAACAAACGCGTGGGTTTTGATTCATTTCTTATATTTTTATAGGTTTTATCGTCATTTTTAAAAACCAAGTTGCTTTGTCCCGGGTCTTTGACCCGTTCGACTCTAAAATTCAGCGTCTTGAACATTTTAAAGGATGTATGTAAATAAGGTATGTGAGTGTGCGAAAAAGACTCACAGAAATAGACAGTTTTTTCTCTAAATGTATTGTTTTTTTCAGATTTAACTGCGTAAAGTCATCCTGGTAGAAGGTTGCGGCAGCTCCTTATCGTGGCACTTTGACGTCCCGCAAAGGCGGAAAACACCAAACAAACGAGCCTATACTACTGTTATATGTGTGTTGAATTTATTATATTATCATCTGTGGTCAAATACAAGGTCGGTTTAAGACCCACGCGTCTGACGGACACGCATGAAAGAAAGAAAGCAACATGCGGACAAGACTTCACACAAGGCGCATCTTCCCACTCACTGGCAGCCATATTGTCTCGGTCAGTGTTATGTTCCCACGCAAGGAGAAGATCCTAAATACGCCGAGCGAGCCCTTTTCCTGCAAAGAACAAATTGGAGTTTTAAAAAAGCTGCGTTTACATTGCATCGACGCATCAATTCAGCATAACACCGTACTAAGAGATATTGTGTTAACAGATATATCTACAATTATAGTTTTCTTTAAAGAAAAAACAACAGCAAAATACAAATGCGCATACTACCTATGAGGATGGCACAAACCGGGACATTTCACCAAGACACGTTATAAGAACAGCTCACACAAGTTAAGTCGAGAAGAAGAGAAAGGGCTCATATGTGAAATAAAGTTAAAGTATATTTAAAGTTAAAAGACGATTTTAAAATGCACAATATTCGAACAGATCTCTGCGCTTTTACAAATATTACAGTTTTACAGAACGGCACTGCAAAGAGAACCATTTCAACTGTGAAAAGTAAAGCTAACGACTAAACTATTCCCAGATTTTAACGGCACTAACGTGTATTATATATGTCCATATATATCGAATCCGCCCTCAGCTATAAATCGCAGCTGAATAAATTGACATTAAGGGTTTGTGGGGGATTTGGTTAACAATAATCGCTTGGGAGCTAAATTTGGTATAAGTGCATTTTAAAAAGACAGGAAAATGTCAGCAATTCGGATTAAAAACTGGAATGGATGCAGGAATTCTTCGAAAACATAAATCCAAGCTCGGCTCGGCCTCATAAATCTGCGTTAACGAGCGAATTTAAGCGGTGAGAAAATCATGTAAAGGAAACACGTTAAGGTGGGTTTAAATCAGCCTTAACAAGGGGAGGTCATTTAAATGTATTCATTATTATTCTTATTCTTATTATTCTTATTATTGGCTAAATATCCTTATCTCTGACAGGGTATCCAGTCTCGTGATCCATGCGCCAGGTACTTCCCGGGCTCTTCCTCGCGTGGACATTATTACCCGTTCGGAAATAAATCAATAAGAAGCCCTCGTGCTAATTTATAATCGTCTGCGCGAGGGCAGTGATTCAAAGCGCGTGAAAAATGAGCGGCTGAAACCGTATCCAGAGCCCGCGAGCACAGCTTCTTCTTCTTATTCTTCTTCTTATTCTTCTTCTTATTTCATCCTTTTTTTTTTTTTTTTTTTTTTTGGTCTTCTTTTCTCTTCCACCACCGGGGCCGGAGAGAACAGCGTGCACGAGAGCGATAAGACAGACAGGACCGAGCCGAGCCGGAAATGTTTCCACCGCGTGAAGGGGGGACAAACAGCGCGCGAGCTTTTCCTTCCTCTCTCTCTCTCTCTCTCTCTCTCTCTCTTTCTTCCCGTAGCTCTTTCTCTTTTTTATCATAGCGGAGACAAACTAAAAATAACGCGTTGCTTTCGTGTAATTGAACTTCTCTCTCTCTCTCTCTCTCTCTCTTTCTTTCTTCGCCCTCTCCGCCACTTTATCTCTATGTGTGTGTGTGTGTGTGTGTGTGTGTGTGTGTGAAGGCACGTCTATAGGCGTGGGCAGATAACACAAATATACACACAGAGGGAGAGAGAGAGAGAGAGAGAGGCGTCCAGCAAAGCCAATTGCATCTATTTGAGCAGTAGATTTTAACAGTGAATAACGGTGCATAACAGCAGACAGGAGGGTGAGGTTTCCTCTAAGCACAATCCCAGCTCCCAAGATGCATCAGGACAGAATCAAAATCTCACTCTTCCCGTTTCCTGCGAATTTGTGCAAATTACACGTGATATTTGCATTCGTAAGCTGTTTGTCCTGGAGGAGGGATGAGGAAATTGGAAATTCCCATCATCCTATTTTGGTTAGCGAAACTGATTGATACAGTCAAATCAATTATACGCTGCATTCATTTTTGGTTTTATTTGGGTCAATGTCAGATTCTGCCCGTGTTTTTTTTTTGCTCAGTTTTGACTTTAATGCCCTCGAAATGTCTGTCTATGCGTCTATACTGCACCATTGAACGTGTAAACAAGCGAAACACGACGGAAACCGTTTCCTGTGTGGACTCGCAGGTCAAATCACAGCGGAACGTCTGCTCTTCCTCCCCTCTCTCCATCTCCATCTCTCCTTTCCTCTCCTCTGATCGCTGCTCAGTTTGACGCCATGTAATAACCAACATCTGGACAGACACCGCAGGTCACGGCTGTACCTCGCTAACCCCACTGGCGCACCTCAACCAGACTACCCTATTGGACAGGAACAAGAACCAGAACCCCTCGTCTCACCCCCTCCCCTCTCATCCCATCCCATCCCATCCCACCCCCTCCCTTCTACCCGACTCCCTACGTTCTGGAGGCCTGTCTAGCTGTCAGTCCGCAGCCCGGTTCAGGAACAGTTCACGGTGTCAATCCGACTACCCGGCAAGAGCAAAACCGGGACGAAAGAGGTCCGCGCTGAGAGAAACACCAGAAGACCAGCGAAAAGGGGAGCCAGGGAGAGGAGAGGAGCCATGATATTAAAATACGCATAAAGAGGAGCGAATTCAACATATCTAGGTTCACAAAGGTTACAGGTCAGCGAGGTGTTGTAACGGTTACCAGTTTGCAAAGCAACAGCAAAACAAAACAGTCTAACAGGGTGAGCTTAGGTTAGATTCAAGCCTTGAGTAATAGACACCAGCGGCCAGGTATCAAGGAAAGCGCGAGAAGAAGAAGATGAGTCTGTTCGTGTCCTTTGAGAACTGAACTGAAAGAGAAGCGAGAAGAGGTGAAGAGAGGAAGAAGCTCAGCCAGAAAAGGCTCTGGCAGACACTCGCTCGGCGTAGTGGCAGGCCTGCTGGAGCTCGTGCTGTACACCCCAGCTTTGCACTCGTGGATTTTCTTTTTGGTAAGATAGGGTTGTAGGGAGAAAAAGGGGGGGGGGGGGGATAAAAGCGCGAGTCCTGGCTGGCTGTCTGGCCGTGGTGCTCATGGTCAGGCACGCACCGGCCCCGCTTTAAGGAAGGGGGAATTTTGCAGCAGCCCGGCGCATTGGCGGAGGAGGGGGGGTGAGCGCGCGCACGCAGTGTGTTTTTTAGGGTAAAGAAGCGCCTGCGAGCCCCAGACCGAGCAGTCCCCGTCAGACTGGTGCTGTAGGTGGGCTTTGAATGTTGAAGATTTATGGCGGAGTCGCTCAAGATTTATTGCTTTCCCAAAACGGGCACGGAAGAGCATGGTGTATCTTTTACATTATGTTATCGAGGCTTCTAGATAGACAAGAGTTATGTCTAAACTCCGTTTAATTGACTTGAATTAATTTCCATTAGCTCTTTTAGTGCCCTTTTGGATTCGAAAGCTCCTTTGAAAAAAAAAAAAAGGGAAACTGTCGGACCGGCTGCGCGTAATTACGCGCTCGCAATTTTTTCAAAAATCCGTCCATTCTTTTCCAAGAAGGTATTGTCTGGTCTTCTTTACTCCCACAAAAAAGAGGCTGCATCCAGGGGAAAAAAAACACATAGCACCATCAGGAGATCCAGGAGGACAGACGCGCCGAGACAGAGCAGGTAAGGTCTGTCGGGATGCTTCTAGTTCGATGTCCCGGTGTGTGTTCCCGAGGCGTCCCCATCCCACGCGCTCCGCCGCTCGACATGTCATTAATTATCTGTTGTGTGACCGTGGTCTCTCTCGAACTCACAGAGGCATCCGCGGGGTGTGCCCGCGTGCTAGCTCTATTACTAGCCAAATTTTTTTCTTCTTCTTCTTCATGGTGTGTATGTGCGTGTTTGTGCGCGAGTGTGTGCGTCAAGGCAGCTGAAGACAGATGCCTCCGAATAGGTAGCAGACAAGAGGGCGAAAAGGGTGTCTGCCATGCTCTCTGCCTCTCTTTCTCCCTCTCTCTCTCCCTTCTCCCCAGCACCCCCAGTTATTTAGAGAGAAGTTTACTTGCAGCGTGAGGTGCGTTTTGGTTATAGATAGGTGTGCTGGTATGTGTGTGCGCGTGACAGGCAGAGAGAGAATGAGTCGTAGTGAATAGGGACCTGACGGCTAGGTGTTAAGAAAGAAGATGCATGTTGGCTACTCTGTGATTTATGATAGTGTGAACAGATTGCTTACTCAAGAAGCAGCTACCCTCCTCCTCCTGTCTTTACCCCATTCCTATCCACAAAATGTCACGGCCTTACCCCCTTACACCCCCACAAACACATAACAACAAACCCACATATAATGGTCATACAAATATGCAACAAGTTACATTTCAACTTGAATCATATGTGACCATTATTCAGTCTGGGGTTTCTCCTTTTTTACTTCAGTGTATAGTGTTGGTCAGGTCAATTAAGAGCACAAGCAATTGTGGATTACAATCAAATTATGCCTGAGCTAAATAGAACAAGATTCCAGTATTCATTTATTTAATTGTTTACAGAATTTACAAACTAAATTGACTAAACTGACTAAACGGTTGCAGCTGGTCTCAGCTAGTTTGGGTATTTAAGCTTTATGGTGTTGATTGGAATTAGTATTTATTAATTATATCTGCTCTAACTTTTTCCAAATTTTTGTACATTGGTAATCATGATGGTTGAAATGATTTTTTAAATTAAAATATATTACATTTCTTAGCGGGAGGACTCAAACCCCCCACCCATGCAGCTAAAATCTTCCACTAACTTATGGAAAACACCGTAATAGTAAAATAGTTTAAAATTAAAATGAATACACAGTTTTTAGTCAAATAACACCAAATCCCATGACCACGGCATCCAAGCCCCCCGAACCCCGCTCTAATCTTATTCATGTATTGAATTACACTGTTTGCAGCTTAACCAGGTTTTCTTTATTGTTCATTATAGAAAGAGAACAGCACAGTATGTCAGCGTTTAGAGATTTGTTTTCTTCTGGTGACCCACTTTTTAAAAAAAAGATATAATCACGATCCAGTTCACAATAGACCTTATTTATATATTGTGAGAAAAACAAATTTGCGCAAAAACATTCCTGATATTTTTTCTGCATCACTTTATAATATTATGGTGAATGGGTAACCATTTTGAAGAGCTGCATTTGACAGAGTGTAACTTTGTTTGAAACATTGTTCACTTAAAAGGAAAGGAAACCTTAAAACGCAAATTTATTTACTGACCCAAACAAAATCTCTTGTGGTCCACCTGTGGGTTGTGACCCAGTCTTTTGGGAATGGACGTAATATGTGGTAGCATTAACAGAATAACATTTTCCAAGAAAAACATCAACAGCTAATATAGCCGTTTGGAAACATTTGAAAGCTAAGTAATCAGTAGAGAATTTAGGCCTCGATATCAGTGAGAAGAACGCACATTCTTCAGTGTAAATAACTTATAAATGGATATGGATAAAAAAATCACAGTTATGATATGTCGGTACATTCTAGGATAATCAGATCCAAACAAAACACATGTGGGGCAAAGAGTATGTTTGTATGAGACAATGTGACGCCTTACAATGTAGATTTATATTTTGATATAATGGCTAACTTGAAAAAATACATATCAAAATGTATTTGTTTATTTAAAAAAATAAGAACAAAAATAGCCCTGGATGTGTTCATCAGACATCCTGAGGCATTAAAGCCTCAAAAATGAAATAAAGTTGAATAAGATCTCAGACTGATTGCTGGCTTTCACAACATTAAATCAAAAATGATTAAAGTAAGCATTAAATCAACCATATTTTCCTGAAATCAGAAAATTACATTTCAGGACTTTTCAGCTTTATTTCACTGTTTAAAACATTTGTTGTTCAAACAGTAACCAACTGTAATAAATTACATTATGTTGAATCGAAATTCACATAAATTAACATTTTCTCTACTGATTTTCTGATAACTGAGTTACAGTTTGGGACATGTTTGGATGTAAACCTGTCTGCTTGAACTTGTGGGACATTGTCTCAATATGTGGAACATGAGACAAAGGATAAAAGTCCTGTGTAGTCCCACACAAAGTGAGACAAGTCCCACACAAAGTGAGACACCCGATCAGCCTAGTAGGATCAGAGTCCACCTCATACTAATCTGTTTCAACATGTTTAAATGTGTGCATTCTGATCATGCAGAATGATGAAAAAGGACAACATTTAAAACATGCACATCTCTTAAACAGATTTTACTGGACTAGTTTCACATCATCATTCACATCATTGGCAGAGCCTCCCTTTGTCAGAGTCAGAATGCCTCATGGACTGTTCAGATCATGCTAATGCTAAGGCTATATAACCTGTGATCAGGATAAACAACAGCTGCTCTGGAAGCTCGCTTGACCTTGGCGGTTTTCGCTCACTTCCGGGTACGGTGACTTAAAACTCATGTAAAACCCACAGCGACTCCCAACACAGACGTGATTTAATTGATTTTTTCATACATCACTGACAAACTATGGGCAAAATACCAATCAGAGTAAAATAGTGGGGGCAAGCATGGCTAACGCTGTCGCAGTGTATAAAGTCTGACAGGTCTGGCCCAGATCCATACAGCCGCTTTCTCCTGCTGTAACAGGCTTAATAGCAGGCCTGTCTGCTGCTGGGCCAAGTGGCCTGATTATATTACAATCACTGGCTTCTTTTTCTGATCTATGTGTCAGAAGATGAGCGTGTTGTTAGGAAATGGATACAGGCCTGTTTTACTGGTGCAGGTTGTTCGACACTCAGCGTAATCAGGCCTCAAAGCAATAGAATCATAACTTAAGAAAATCAATAGTTTAAGCATTGCCAAACCACAAATTACGACAGACGCATATCACTGTCTCTGACACACTAGATATCTTTTGACCAGCATGCAGCCAAAGTGGGCATGCCCTGAAATACTTGATGTGACAGATGGATACACAAATCAGAAAGGTCTAAAAAACAATGCATAGTCATTCAGCTAAGTGGTTTCCAGAGGACAAACACTCTGCATGGAACTTTGCAATGTACTGAGCATGAATTACATACCGTTCTCCTTAATGCGATCTTAGTTTGAGTCTGAGTGTTACGCAAATACAGCCAGGTATTTTCTACACAGGCCTGGACTATTTCACTAAACCCTTGAATGGAAAACTCATGCAATTCATCCACTGGATCTTCCTGCGTTTTCTACTGAAGGGCCTACTGTACTTTGGACGTTAGGATGAACTCTCCTCTAAGAGCAGTGTGACACAGTTACACTCATCTTCGTAGTTGTACTCACCTACAATAACTCTACCCTTATATAGTATTTATAAATATGCTATTAATTAGGTATTAAACACATTATAATGAATAATAATCCGTGTTAATCAGATGATTCACAAATAATTGCGACTGACGGTTTGTCTTTTTCTCTTTTTTTGCCACTAGCACAGTATAAGCCTAGCAATTGTTTATTTATACACATACAGTAGATCTAATGAAGGAAAAAGAGCCATTTATTGGCATTGAAAACTGCAATACATAAACATGGTGAAAAGAGACAATTATTACGATTATGTCAAAATAGTTGCAGTTCACACGAATAATTGCAGTAAGGAAATTACGTAATAATTGTGACCGGCCTAATACATGCATTCAGGATCACTGTTTGGCAAAATCAAGTCGCTGCTGCATTTTTTCATCTCTCAACTCTGTTAAATGTCAAATTACTGTACTTCATCTTTTCCCTTTATCAGTCAACATGTTAAACCATTCACTAATGAGTTACTATAATTCATAAAAGGTAAAGCGGAGCCTTATTGTGAAGTTTAAATCACAATTCATTAATGAGTTACTAGCATTTAAGAAATACGAACCATCTTGGTGAGTTGCAAGATCCTGAACAGCTGGATAATAATGATGAATAAATGAAGCTGACAAATGGAGAAGATCACAGAAGCTCAGTGACCAATGAGATCTGAGTTTTAACAGTAAATGTGGGCTCACTATTTGGCAAGCAACAGGTCACTATTGTCCTCTTTCTAACATGGTACAACCACTATAATTAATGTTTTATACAACCTAATTATAAACCATCTATAAATGCTTTATACGCTCAAATCCATGCATTCTTTCAAAATAATGACGAAAATGAAAACGTCTGCATCACCCTTGCTGACACACTCCAAGGGTTTTAAAATGCAATATTTAAATACAGTTCATCAGCAGTATAGTCAGATATGAAACCTGCTCCTCTACAAACCTTGGACTCATAACACGCACACATCCACACACACAGAAGCAGGCACATCCATCCCAGTTCCTCCAACGCCTGACAGACTTGGTGAGCTTGGCACTTTTCATGGCCCAGGAGCAAAAAGGGCAATTTGACCCCCCCAACATACCCCACCCCCAAACACCCAGCCTCTCTCTCTCTCTCTCTCTCTCTCTCTCTCTCTCTCTCTCTCTCTTTCTTGTCTTGTGTCAGGGCTTTCTTTGAGCTTGAGGTTAAAGATTAGCATCTCTGATAAAGATTAACTCTCTGTCAAAGGAAGGCGCTGATGGCATGAGTTTCTGGTTCAGGACTGCTAGCGACACGGGCGAGCACTTTAGGGAGAAGGGCGACCCTGCCTACAGCAAGACAGGATGTTAGGCCCCGGGACCAAATATTAGCTACACACAAAAAAATTCAAAATGAACTTTTTGGTAGATGGGTTTAGTCAAAGCCAGGTCCCTTAACATACAAATGGCAACCCAGTCGACATGAATAAAATGTTGTCTTTGTAAGTTTCTGCAAACCAAATGTCATTGTTTTTGAACTAAAAATAGGTTTCATATCAACATTTCTAGATATGTGTATATCCATGTTATAGTGTTTTAACCACACAGAATGTAACATTTACGCATTGAAATGTCTGAAAATGACTAGGTCTATGGTATATTTATGTTACATTTGGTTGACATGTGTAGTTACATTATATCAAATGTTTCCTACAAACTTCAAATTCAGAGAAATCCGTAATTTATTCTCTATAGTCCATTTCATTTGGTCACCTGTCAGTGGTGTCATACCCCATTTACTACTTTACTACCCCTTTACATTAACGTTTAACATTAACGTCTTTTGCTACTGTTTTATTTGTGCAACACCTTGCTGCGGAAATGACAGTGCATTTAATATCTCATGCTTTTCGCCTGTCTGTAACAAGAAATGTTAAATTAGGTTCATATGTTTAGTTTTTATGGATAGGTTTAGGCAAAGACATCACTTGGTTATGTTTAGGAAAAGATACAAGAGCAGCAAAAGCAAAAAAGTTCCTGTGACAAAATACATCGAGATTAAACATATCCTTGGTTTACAGAAACATACAATGGCAAGGTTTTCTTTTGTCGATTGGGTTGAAAATCGGCCCAGCTAACTTGAAAACATGTATTCGTATTCATATAAAATTGCATTCTATCAGAAAATAGGCAGACTTTTGTGAATAAATACCAAAGAGTGATCACACATGTAGTGTTAATTTGAGATTTTCAAGTCACCCTCAACCTCCCTCATGTTAATCATTTGTAGAAGAGACTCATTTCAGCTCCGATTGGGAATAAAATTTGTCAGCAGCAGCTTGTTTCAAATGGGTCTTTTGTACACAGGATGAGCGTAATGCCACAGTTATGTGTCGACAGCCAGGAGCAACGGGCTGCCCGAGTAGAAGATTTGTTCATGTTTCATGAGTCTGAATGAAAAGAATATAAGGGGATGCAGCAGTGGATGGTGTTTCTTCTTCCATGCTTCAGTTGACCCCCTGCTGTAAAACACATGTAAAGCTGTTAGATGTAGCTGGGAAATATCAGACTTGTGGTTTGGAGAAACATGTTGTACACACCCATGGAAATTATGTAATTTGGAGTGCTTGTGAAATGGATAGCTTATGATGTGAATGCTCACAGGGGCTGCCAGATCAACACGTTTCCCATGAATGCAAACAGGTAGAGTTCTCTCAGTTCTCTTAACCCAATCAATCAATGCTTTCTATTTCACAATTAAGGTACAAAGTTTTTAAAGTACAGATGTTAACTCGTGTGATTTAATTTAAAGTTTTTATTGAAATATGGGTATTGGACGCAGGCCAAACCAAACAAACCCTTTAGTCACAGTCCTGACTTTTGTTACTGACAGGAAGTAGATGAATAGTTGGTCTCTGTAGTGCATATCTCCCCTCTGAAAAACAGTGTTGAAACATGTGTGTCATCCACACAGAGTAGGAGGGGAGGAGGGGAGACGCGCTGCAGTGCTGGGTTTGTCGTTGCTTGGTGCGCCATTGGCCCTGGTGGTGGTGGTGAGGTGATGATGCTGCGTTGTTGTTCAAGCTCATTACACTTCAAGGAAATGTTGGGATGGAGATGATGAAAAGAAAAGAAAAAGAGTGGAAACTGACTGATCTTTGGGGGGGTGGCGGTAGCTGCTCTGGTGGCTCAAAAAGGTCAAAAGCCATAGAGACAATGAATTATGCAAAGGTAAAGGAAAGACAGGTAGTAGGGTCTGTCTCTTTGGAAAGATTAAAGCATTCCTTTTTTGGGCTTATATTTGAGCTATGTTTGAATTGATGTAGTTTAGGTTGTGTTTTAGCCACACGTTAAACACAGAGCCTAGAAGATGTTCCCTTTCAAATTAAGGCTAATACATGCTTGGACTAACTCAAACCCTAACTTCAGTGAACTTTGGTTTAGGGTTAGGGTTCCATGAACAGGGTGGATTTTAAATGGTTGGGAAAGTAGAAGGGCATCCAGTAGTGCTCATGCCTATTTCGCAATGTTAGGAAAAGTGATACGAAATACAGGATCCACTCAATCTGCTCCATAATGCAATGCATTCATCCTTCACTCAGACCTGACCTTCCAAAACATTTCATGAAAATCAGTGCATTAGTTCAATATACAAACAACCAAAGAAATGCAGGCAAAAACATCATCTCCTTGGTAGAATCGAAACCCATATAGAACCTATATTATTACATTATGTAACATTTCAGCTTTAAAAAGGACTCGGCTCATGTTATACATTTTGTTGATTTGCATGCATAAATTCTATCATGTGTTTTTTTTAATGTAACAGCTCCTTTCATTTTGGTCACTTTTCCTAACATTAACATTTAACGTTACTTGCAGCTATTTCTTTAGAATCAAGCGACATAACATGAATGAACATCACTTGACGTGTATGTTCATCTGTAAACGTGATTTCTGCCTCTGTCACATCAGATACATTTCCATCGGCAGTAGTAGTAAAAACAACAGCTCCCATGATCCCACGCTTCATCACCTAATACTACCTACTATTGTTTAGATTGAGAGACCCCTAGTGGTAGAAATGACATACTTTTTAAATTTAATGTAACACATGGAGCAGTTTTACCTGTGAAATACTTTACTTATTTCTCAAGACTTTGTACATCAAGCTGGGACTTACTCCCAGTTGTTACTAGACAAAGAGTTCAAAATGATTCTCGGGGGTAAAAAATGTGAATATATTATTATTCACTCACGTGAAGTGTACAAATGTGCCATGATATCAGAGTACAATGTGTGCATGTGACACCAGCATATATCTGAAAACCATATATCACAGGTTACCGCATGCACCTTTTTGCTACAGAATGCCAAAAGATGGAATTATGGAAAACTAAAGTCTAATATATTCTCCAAACTAAATGTAATAGTAACCTTAGAGATCATTAGTAAAGAATGTGAGTTGACAGAAGCCCACGTTTGCAGTAAGTGATGTCAAATGCTGAAATTGGATACATATGGGGGGATGTGTCCAACAGATAGATTGTTCAAGGGCATTTCAGAGGTCTTATATTTATGTTACAATCTGAGGCAGCTTGTAGCTTTTGAAGGTTTGGCTTAAGGTGTACTTTTGAGTAGGTGAGATTTTTCCTTAAAAGTTTAACAGCAGCATTTCCAGTCAAGAGTCGGCAAGGTTAGGTTTCAGTTTATTTTATCTTTATTTGAACAAGACGATGGTTACCTGTTTTTGCAAAAACACAAAAGAAAACCAACTTATTCCTAATAACAAAGCACTTTGATGACCAAGAACTCATACACTTCTGAAATCCAGAGTGTGATTTGTGCTGTTGAGTTTAGTTTGTACATCATTTAGTTGTAGAGTAGTATGCTGAGGTTTCATCCACCGTGCTGTTCAACATCACTGACAACAGCAATCCTAGTGCATTAATGTGAAAGGTAAACCATGCCTCTGATGCATTTCATTCTCAATAAAAAAGCTTGCAGGTTTATGGATAAAAACATAAAATATCACATAATAAAATGGCATTCTGGAACACTTTACACCAGCGAGTTGATCATTAAGGGCTGAGCTATTGCACCTCTGGGTCAAAGGTCACTTTTGGAGAGCTGTGCGAGTGCTTCAGTGCAGCTCTGAAGGTACTTTTTCACCCGCTCTGTAAAGTCACACATTGTTAGTACTGAAAGGAGTGAAGCTATTTGTGCAACGCTGTGCTGCAACGGGATTGAAGGTCAAAAACTATATGAGGACAAAGAAAGAGGAACTTTTAGATCAACTTTTAGATCAGTCGAACTTAAAATCGCTATTGCACCCAGTAGCCTGTGATAAACACAGTGTTATGGAAAGGAGTCTGTGTGTGTGTGTGTGTGTGTGTGTGTGTGTGTGTGTGTGTGTGTGTGTGTGTGTGTGTGTGTGTGTGTGTG
>JAPQRN010000026.1:5163930-5183523 GCA_037367275.1 Coranthus polyacanthus
CGGGGGAAAAAACAGCACAAAGCATCAGGAGCAGAATCAGCAGATAAATAAAGAACACTGAAACAGAATTGTTCTTGGCTCGAGCCCTGCCTGCTCTCTCATCCGTCAGCCGTTCATGCCACACGGTGTCCGGTTCACCGCCCTCGCGCAGCCCGCTCTGCCGCCGCCGCCGCTGCCGCCGCTGCTGCTGCTGCTGGCTCCAGGAGGTGTTGTTGTGGTGGTGGAGAGCAGCAGCAGCGCTAGTCTCGAGACAGTACCGGAGGAGCGGCGGATTTGCGGAGAAAAGAAGAGAACGGGAGGGGAGGAAAAGAGAAGAGCAGAAGAAAGCGAGCGGATTTGTTATTTGTTTAATTATTTATCATTGTTATTGATTACCTAGTCAGCGGGCGTGAGGACTAATCTGTGATGTGGTGTTGCTGGCTCTGTGTCGGGCTGGACCGGGACCACCGGTGCTAAGGAAGGTAAGGAGCATCACCGACTAAACAGGCAGGCAGGCAGGCCAGCCGGTAAAGCACGAGCTCAAAACAACAAACCAGAAATACAGCGTGTTTGTTCGCTGTGCAGTTTGTGAACGGCGGAGTGGCTGGCTCAGTGATTTATGGCCCGTATGACTTCAATCCCGGTTCAAGAAGAGTTCACAATGCTTTAAGCTGCCGTGGCTACCCGCTGCAATCAGCCCCCCTTCTTCTTTCGGCCTTCCATCTCTGCCCTTTTCTTCTCTCTTTTTTAAAATTTCTTCTCCTATTCTATCTGTGCCTCTTCCTCACTTATAGCTATTTATTTACAAAGCAATGGTCGACCATTTTTCTGTTATGGGTGATCCAATTCTCCCTGGCGTTTTTCTTCCTCCCTGGCCTCTGTTTTATTATTTTTTGCAAATATCTGACATTAATTTCCATTCTTCCTAAACTGTTTAGATACTGTAATTTTATTCACACATGGAGGTATTCCTTGTTTGAGTCTAATTTGTTTACACGAGTATAGCAACAATAGCTGTGATCAGGCCAGTCCTTTATTGTTTCTGGGCTTGGCTCCATATAATTGGCCCCTCTCTGTGTGTGTCTGTTAATGGGATAAGGAATATGTGGATTGTCCAAGTTAATGCATTCTCTCTCTGTCTCTCTGCCTGCATAGCTCTTCATGGCAGGCGCCATTTGTAATTTTATATCCCAGGATAAAACACAGACACTGGACACCAAGGCCGACCTCTCCCTCCCTCCCTCTCTCTCTCTCTCTCTCTGTGTGTGTGTCTCTGTCTCTCTCTCTGTTGTTTTTGTTTGGGTGGCTGTTTCTCTGTCAGTGTAAGTGGATTATTCAGGGAGGCGTCTAGTAAAGTTGGTGATTGTATTAAGCTGTACCCCTACAAGCCAGGGGCAGAGACATTACGTGTCCCGTTTAATGGCGAAACAGCGATATGATTTAATAACATATTCCTCCTACACTCACTGCCATGGCCTCTCTCTCTCCCTCTTCTACTATTCCTCAGAGTAAATAATTAGGATTCCAGCTTGTCTACCAGAAAGATAAATGGCTGACATGTGTGACGTGCTGAGAGCTGGAGCAGGGCTGTCTAATCTTGGGGAAAAAAAAGAACAATAGTTATAAAATAAAGGGAATCGTATTATTTCAGTACAATTGTAACCATTTTGGCAAAATTCGATTTTGATTTTATATTTATTCGTCATATTTTGTACGAAACATATCCCCTTAAAATGACTTGCATTCCCTTGTCTTTTCTACCAGCAAGTCTGACTCAAAAGTAGTTTGTTTAATCATTTATTTAACCTATTTGTCAAATGTATCACCCAAACATGCGGTTTAAAAAAATTAAGCTAGGGCCCACCGCATAGCTACAGTTTAAAAATACCCAGCCCTATAAAAAAAAAAAATAATAATAATTTCAGGAGAAAATATGCTTTTTTTTCTGTAGTCTAGGCCTAATATATATGCTATCCGTGTATTTGTATATGTTCGCTTTTTTCTTTTAGCACACGTAGCCTTCTTCACGTGTAAGCCGACCATTAAAAGTGGCTTTAATTTTACGACACGATAATAGCAGGCTACGATACATCTGTGGTTTGTTGTTAAGATAATAACGCTGAGAATTAATTAGCCTACTGGTAACAAACAGCAGGCTGGCGAGGCTTGTTAGTTAGCTGTAATGCTAGCAGCTCCAGTACAGATGCTCCGTTTGCTTCTGGTGGCAGAGTCAGCAGTCAGAGCTGCTTCACCATCGCTTCTGCCCGTTAAACATTTTATCTCCAGAGGAGAAATGAATGCCAGGTGCTCCATCGCGCCTGACAAGCCGGCCTCGCGCGGCCACAGGCCCACCCCAGCAGTGAGCGCGAGATAGGGAGTCTATGGGGCTCACACCGCTGTTTTTTCTTCTTCTTCTTTTCCCTTAAGGGGCCATGATAGAGCACTCTGGCCGCTCGACCCTAATGGATCACTGACTCGTGAAGCTTCTTCCGGGATCTCTCTCTCTCTTTCTCTCTCCCTCTCTCTCTCTCTCTCTCTCTCTCTCTCTCTCTCTCTCTCTATCTATCTATCTATCTATCTATCTATCTATCTATCTATCTATCTATCTATCTATCTATCTATCTATATTGTGTAGATGTAATCACATTAGAAGCATAGGACATTTTCAGGCCGTCTCAAAATAGAATAGCCTATGTAAAAATATATTTTCAACAGCACCTGATTCAGCACAGAAAACAGCTCACATTTAGATTATAGGCCTGTCGTTAATACGTTTTTCTTTATTCGATTTAAAGACTTAAAGGTCTTAATAATAGACATTGTCTTTTTTTTTTTGTTTCTTCTGTGCGAGAAGAAAAGAGCGACGCAAGAAAAGAGCGATGCAAGAAAATAGCCTGTTATTCAGCGACAGCAATGATCGTTTCCGGAGCTATGAGTGAGGAAACAGCGAGCAGAAGGAATACAGTAAATCATATGTGAAAAGGCAGAGGGTGACAGAAATAGGCTACCTACATCAGTCACAAAGGAGAACTTATACAGGCCGGGTTCACTGGCGCCATTACACAACAAAAAAATTAAAAAATAAAACGGCACACATGGAAGGGCTTTATTACAGTACAACAATAAATGAACTTCATTTATTAAACGACATACATAAAAAAATGTGACATAATTAATATTCAAAATAGCCATTCAAATATTTTATTTCACTGAAAAGTGATTTTAAAATGAAAGGGATAGGATTGTCAACCTCGTTTTTTAAATTTAAAATAAGAATAATTGTGCATAACACAAATTTAACAATTAATAATTCTATCAATACATTATTAAAATAAGATGAATATAGCAGGTTATTATATTACTAGCACTACTCTATTCAGTAGGCTATGATACTATTACAATTAAAATAATAATTAATTATTATTCTCCTATTATGCTTATAATAATACCTGGTAATTATTAAGTGAATTAGGGGAAACCATCTTTAACATTAATAGTTCAAGTGTCTTTTCATGTGTGTGTGTGTGTGTGTGTGTAGAGGCACAGAGGGAACAGTTTGCCCTCTTAGTGCCCCCTCCACAAGAGCATCTGCAGGCTGTGCACTGGGCTCAGAGGGGAGGGGGAGGGTAAGGGGGGTGAGCAAAGAAAAGCAGTGGTTTCTATTCATGTCATGGCGCCTTTCATTTGAGGAAGATGGATTTATCTCTCTCATTTCTTTATTCTGCTTCTCCTAACCTTTTAGGTCAGATTGCAGGGGACCGTTGGAGAGACACAGTCACGTGACCCCGGTACCAAATGGTCTTCCGGCAGTGGCTCTCAGCAAGGACCGGAGCACAAGAAGACGCCGCCACTTCTCTCAGAAATGCAGAAAACAACATACTACGACAACTCCTCGACGCTTTTCGGTGGCTACTCATCCTACCAGGTGCAGGGGACAACTGCAGCCGCCAATGGCTTTGGGGGCTACGATGCCCCGGTCCCAGTGTCCCACCACCAGCCGGCCTTTCAGTCGGCGACCCATCTGGATGTGGATTCGTACCAGCGCTCCGCCTGCTCTTTACAAGCGCTGGGCAGTAACAGCAGCCACCAGCAGCAGCAGCAGCAGCTAGCCAAAACCAAGGAGCTGAATGGCAGCTGTATGCGGCCCAGCCTGCCGCCTGAGCACCACCCCAGCTCCCAGGTGTCCCCTCCACTGCCCCCCAGCTCCAGCAACGGTAATACCGGGGCTCAGCAGCCGGGGGGCAGTGCTGGGGCCTCCTCAGTCACTAAATCAGGCCCCAATAAGTCGTCCAATTCGTCCTCCTCTACATCCTCCTCCACATCGTCTTCCTCCTCCTCACTGCCCCCCAACCCAACCCTGGCCAAGCAGATCTTCCCCTGGATGAAAGAGTGTCGGCAGGCGACCAAGCAGAAAAACTGTTCACCCAGCAACAACTCTGGCAACGGTGTGTTAGATTACACTTGTCTCTGTTTGTCTGTCTGCCTTTGCTTTGATTTCCCCGTCATAGCAACAACATGGCTAAGCACAACGATTATTCCTCCTACACTAGTCACTGTCTCTCCCTCTGTCCTCCATCTCTCCCTTCCCCTTGATTTTCCTTCCTCATTAACATCTTCTTTCTTATTACTCTGCTTTCTCCTATCACCACATCCCCCTGTCTTCACTTCTCTTATCACCATCTTCTTTCAAACCCAAGATCCCTGGAGGATTTCAAAGGTTTGTTGGTTTGCTACGGTAAACCAGGCTTCCTCAGTTGACCACCAGCATCTAATCAAGCTGGTTTGTTATTTGTCTGTAGCTCGTGTCTGCTTTGGTCTGAGGCAATTAAAGGCATCTGTTAGTGGTGGTAAATTGTTGATGTAGATGGAGAGTGGGACTCACTAAAGTACTTACCCATAACACAGAGAATGCTTGTTAGTATGAAAAGCATTCAGTAAGTCTTAAACCAAATCAGGGATGCTTGCCTTGACCATTTCACATTTTTGTTATTCTACTAACTCTCTTGAGTGACTAAAACCCATCAGTATATTACATTTTAAATGCCTGAATAGAGCAAATAGCAAATGGTCAGAGAAACAGCAATTAAACAGGAAAACAATTTTGCTTTAATTGCTAAGACACCCCAAACTCATTTGTAAAAAAAAAAAGGAAAGTTAGTTCTAACTTGAAATATGGTTGTTTGGACAAGTAACTACCATGAAAACTACTCTTTCTCTCTACTTTTACAGACATGAAAAGACGCTTTATGTCTGTGCATTACTGGAGTGAGGCAGCGGTTAGCTTAGCTTTGCATAAAGATTGGAAACATAGCAAAACATTTAGCCTGTTACTGTCTGAAGTTAAAAATCCACGTATCAGCGCTTCTAAAATCCACTAAATATCATACCTCTTTACATCCACCAGGTCAGCAGCGACCCATTTAAAGGGTTAGGGTTACGTTTGAGCTATGTTTGAAGCTTGTGTTTCAGTCACATGTTAAATACAGAAACTAGAAGATGTTCCCTTTCAAATGCAGTCTAATACATGCATTTTGGCCTTACACTTCTTATGTTATAACCCTAACCCCAAGTGGAAGTTCCATAAAGTTTTGCTTGGAAGGGTACATGAAAGGTTAAATTAGTATTTTTAGGGTGGGTTTATGTGCTGGATCTATCTTTTGGTCAACATTAGCCAGGTGCAGTGTGTTGCTGTAGTCACAGTGAGGGCTCCAGGCGTTGTACTGTCATATTTGCTATAAACCTGTGCTCACTTGCTCTATCTGACAGTCTCCACTACAGCCAGAGACACTGCACTGTCGAGGGATGAACTTCTGATTGTCAAGAAATAGTTTACGTACCTAAAAACTAAGCAGTTGTCAATGTAGGTCACCTAAAACTAAAGAAAAGGTTGCATAAGAACACAAAGATATATGTTTTCTTTTCATCTTAAATTCCTGAGGGTAATATGTTAGTAGAAGGAATAGCATAAATATATGTCTGCCCTTTAATCTGGCATTGTAACATGCTGTTACTTTAAAAGAAGGCAAAAGAAACTTGGATTGAGTATAGAATCTACGATGCCAATTTGTCTTTAACACCAGTAGGCTATGGCCACCCTTTTAGCAAAATTTCATGGAAATTGGTTGTCTGACCTGGTGGATGTAAAGAGGTCTTAAGCTAACTTTCTCATCAATATTAAGTGAGCAGTCCAGGGTTCATTACAGTAGCAGTACAGCCTTTTACAAGACAGGCTGACAGCTAATCAGCTGCCACAAATCTTCTGTAACCTATACAGTCTTGCTTCATATCTTTACTTTCTTCTCGTCTCATGGACCTCCTCCATCCTCTGCTCATTATTCGCCTCCTCACTGCTCACCTTCATCCCCTCTCCTTTTCAGAAAGCCACTGTCCACTGTGAGAAGGAAGATATTAACAAGATGAATTTAAATGTCATGTACGATAACAGATGAATATTATTTCAAAGAGACAGAGACAGAATGACACGCAGACATTTCAAATGAGAGATGTTAGGAACAGAAATACAACAGGTTGATGAATTTGAATATCATCTGCATGTCTGATAACATGCAGAAAAACAGTCATGGAGGCAGAGAGATATATTATTTGAATTAGTAGTTATCACTGATTACAAATACGCTGTGCTATTATTCATATGAGTGCTGTATTCATATTCACAGAAAAGCTCTCAGTTGACAGTTTATTGATGAGAATTTGAAACAATTACTTAGAAAAATGTCGGGTAGACGGATGACGCGATGGTTAACTCAGTTGCTCTCTGATCATTCTGTGTCTGTCTGTAGAAATAAACAGCGCAGTGAACAGTTTATTCTGCTGAGAGGGAGATCAAATCATAGACAGATAGGATCTAGCTGCTCGCTCGCAAAGCACGCACACAGGCACAAACTCATGACAGAGGCATCTTCTGCATACTCAGACAGAGAGAGACAGAAGAGGCACTTTATTTCAGCACCACTGTTTAAAACAAACAGTAAGATGGAAAATATCCACCAGCCAAGTTTTTCTGTCAGGCCCTAACTTAAACCTTCAACTCCTGATATTCAAACTGAAATAGAAAAGCATGTCACTTCCTTTCACACTCAGCTGGACCACGCTAAGAAAGACGATACAATGCTGCAGGGATGGCATATTTTTGTAGGCTAACCTAGAAGTTAGCATCACAACAGTTCCCTCGACAAAAGCCAATGGGACTGTTACGTTTGCTTTTGAGTTACTGCAGAAAATGAGCTCTGTGGCTCTGTTTTGTTCAGCAAGAAAATCCTCACAAATGAAAAACACGAATGCAGTTGCCACTTCATCGTCACCACCATTGAGCTTCCAATTTCTAATGTGATTTTGTACCTCTTCTACAAAAACCTTTCCTCTTAGCGTCACCTGATCTAGCTAGTGAATACAATAGTCTGTAAAAGCACAGCACATCCAATCTTCAATGGCGAGTGTTTGGTGTGATGATGTTGAATGTCCCTGACGACCTCTGTAGTCTCATTTAAATACTTATGTGTTGTTTTTAAGACACATAAAAGTTCCAAAATTCTTGCCCATTTTCTGTCAAAGAACAAAGCTTGCGTTAACCGCAGACCTTATTTCAGGCATCTAACCAAAAACCCATTCAAAAAACGTTCAAAGTGCAGAACTTCAAAGTGTTTACTTACCTCTGGGTTACAGCTCAGTCCACTGGCTCTGATGTCAGAAAAAGGTGCCGTCACTAAGTACAGTTGTAACAGTACAAGAATACAAGAAGTCAGATGATCAGACAAATGTGTCTGTTGTAAACACCCAATGCAGTAGTTCCTGCTTTAACCATGACCCACTGTAATTACTGCACTACCACAGTCAAAGTTTTTGAACTCATCCATTTTCTCTTAAGAGACAACACTTTAAAGGCTTATAATCTGTGGTCTGTCTGTCTTTGTTAATTGTTAATTTCCTGCAGTGCAATATTGCCCAAATAATGCTTCAGAGAGGGTAGTAACAGAGTCTGTTCTAACACTTCTGTTTGTAAGAAATCAGCAAAAATTGGGACACCTGTAGAGATATCCTGTCAACTTTCAAGCTTTCATTTATTGCCATTACTTCAGAAAAAAACTGTAGGCTGTTGACTCATTACTTGTTCCCTGAAAAAGACATTTGAAAGTAGCCACTTACTTTTGTTCAATTTCAGGTCAGTCACTGGAGTTAAACTGCTTAAATGTCCATAAAACTGGAAAAATGTTCTAAAACCATTAGTGTGCATTATAGAGAGTTGCCTACTTTCAGTTTGACTTCTCAATATGATTTGGCTCAACCTGCGACAAATCTAATCATAAGAAGTTTTACGTTTCTTGTGAAGGCTGTATGATTTTTTAAAATGTTTTGAGAATTTTATGAGAATTTATTGGGTCAAAATGAAGAGCATGTGTACAGGAGGCTGTAGATTGTCTTTTCTTCTGAATCTCGAGTTGTGCTTCTTCTAAACATAAAGTTAAGTGACAGTAGTTGATGTATTTGAGATGATGAGAGTAACCTAATACGCCTTACACTCTCTGTGAGTGACTTATGTGAGCCAATAGGTGGCAAGTTTCTAACCCAACATCATCCTTGTCAGCAGAAATGTGTATTCAGACTCCTCACCGCTGTCTATGAAGTCTCCAAATACCTTCCAGCTGTATTTGGAGTCAGTGTTACTGTCATATAAATGTGATTTAAGTTCAACTTTTCTTGGCGAGCTGACTGGAGCGAGTGCAGGGTAACCTCGGCTCAGTTCCTGCTCGGAGTCCTCCTGCTGCATCTGCTCTTGCTGTGGGGGTTTTGTCTCTCCAGCCAAGATGCAATTTAGCTGCCCCCGGCCACTAGCAGGGCCTTCGCCTCTTAATAACTGCCACTGTTATGAAGTGTTGACAACTAATATCAAGAGGTAATTCAGCCAGCCTTCGCAGACCCCCCTCTGCTTTATTAACAACCTGAGTGCTTTCAATTTCCTCCAGCATGCAGGCAGATTGGCTTTTATTCTCTCTGTCTTTCTTTTTACCATACCTGTCTCATATGAACTTCTCCCTTCTCTATCATTTTCACCTTTTTCTTAACTTTTTTGTGTTCCTGAATTTGTGTGCCCTACTAGATTTCTTGCTATGCTTTATGTTTTCACTTTTCCCTTACTTTCTACTCGTGTATCTACTTATCTAAAATAATGTTTTACTTGCCGCTGTACAGTTTGTTATGAATACTAACAGATATCAAATAACAAAGACTACAGTTAATTGTCATGTTCATTCTCTAGTAAGTAGTAATCCTGTCCTTCTGATATGTTTGGGCAGTCGGTTTTGTGATTGCCTGACTTGCCTCCACATTCATGTTCTGTCCAAGCGCCTGCAAGGGGCTCAGGAGGGGTCTTGCTGTCGGCTGTTGTTATGGCACCCCAGTGACATTTTTTTGCTCTCAGACTTGCGGCAAACTGTGCAACACACAGGTGGAGTTTGGCCAGTATCCTCTAACACCACCCAACTAAACTATTTTGTCCAGGATGATTGAAATGCTTCCACTTCAGCTCATAAGTGTGTTTACTTGCCTCTTGCCCAATCGGTAGTGCACATGTGCAACACTCAACAGAGATGAGAAGGAAGTGACATAGTTCACTCCTTAGCTACGTCCATCATCAGCTGCTGAAAAAACATTATGTTTCATTCTTGTTACCACTTTCCCGGTCAACTTGTCCAATGTGGCATTTTACTGGGCAGTCCTTTTTGTTGAACTCTGCTCTATTTAATGTCCTTGCATTTTCTGTATGTAACCTATTCCCTTCTCTCCTCAGCATCAGGGGGAGCTGAGAGTGGTAGCAGTGGGGAGAAGAGTCCTACCAGCGGGTCATCAGCGTCATCAAAGCGAGCTCGTACAGCGTACACCAGCGCCCAACTGGTTGAGCTGGAGAAGGAGTTCCACTTCAACCGGTATCTGTGCCGGCCGCGGCGAGTGGAGATGGCCAACTTGCTCAACCTGTCGGAACGCCAGATCAAGATCTGGTTCCAGAACCGACGCATGAAGTACAAGAAGGACCAGAAGTCCAAGGGCCTGAGCTCCAGCTCTGGAGGACCATCACCAACCGGCTCACCACCCCTGCCCATGCAGTCCACCGCAAGCTTCCTCAACTCAATGCACCCCATGGGAGGGGGAGGCGGTGGAGGGGGGGCTGGGTATGATGCTCCATCTCCACCATCCTTTAGCAAGCACCAGGGAGTGTCTTACTCCATGTCCACTGCCTATTCCAATGTCCCCATGAAGGGCTGCCCCCCCCAGCAGAAGTACGGTGCTCCAGACCCGGACTACGGTGACCCCCATCCCCACCACGGATTAGTACAGGCCAACAGCGCTGGATATGGGACGCCCACCAACATGCAGGCCAGTCCAGTCTATGTGGGGGGTGGCAGCTACGTGGAATCCATGCCTGGCTCGGGGCCCTCCATGTACGGGCTAAACCACCTTGGCCCTACGCCACCCCACCACCAAACCATGGACTACAATGGCGCAGGGCCCATGTCGGCCGCCAACCAGCACCACGTGGGTGGAGGGGGCCCTCCGGGTCCCTGTGATCCACCCACACACCCAACGTATACCGAGCTGTCGGCACACCACACCTCGACTCAGGGCAGAATCCAGGAAGCACCCAAGCTCACTCACCTGTAGCAGGTTTGGAACAAAATGACAACATAGGAAGTAGAAGAAGACAACACACAACAAATAACATGACATGACTCACTAACAGACTAACATGGGGAGTCCACTGCTGCAACGGGACGGCCTAAGAGACAGGAATGAGCAGTCCAGTGGTTTGTCCTGTGCTTTTGGGGGAGCGGTCAGTCTCCTGGTGTTATACAGTCCCACCCTGTTTCCACTGCCTTTATTAGATCAGATCACTAGCCGTGTCTCTATATAAGTGTCAAGTGAATTTGAAAGAACTTGTTAAATGTTGCAAAAAAGAAAAAGAAGGCACGTTTCCATCATTAGGTTAAATAAACTAGGCTGCGCAATGTTGTTATAAGGTGCAGGTATAAGCTACATTAGCATGGCTGGAAAAAACAGAGTACAAGAAGTAGGGATTTTTCTGTCACTCTTTTCCATCTAAAATGGCTTTTTTTCCATGGATGAGAGTGAGTAATAATACGTTTCCTCGTCAGTTCATACTACCTTTTGCTACTACTTGCAATTTTGGCACTTTATGGGAATATGCGGGAAAACGCCAAGGAAACAGTTGATTACTCGTGGGTTAAATGATCACTACATCAAAACTTATTTGAGAAAGGTGATTACATCTCCCACTAAACGCACAGTATATAGCATGTCTGCTTCAAAAGATCTAAGGCCTGTGTTCTATATTTTGCTAACTTGTGTACTTATATTACATCAAAGGTTTAGGTTTTAGGTTTAGGAGTAATCTCTAATTTATTACTGTTACGTTCCATTTCATTTGGTCACCTATCACTTGTGTCATATCCAGTTTACTAAGTTAACATTAGTGTTTAGCGTTATTTGTTGCTATTTCACTAGAATGATATGAAATAATGTGAATATATGTCGGGATATGAATGAAACTGTAAGCTATTTTATTAAGTTACCTCTAGTGAAATGCTCTGAGTGACTACATTTAGTCACACTGTGTATAGGTTTAGGGTTTTTATTGTGAAAGGTAATAACTGAAACGGTAAACCTGCAATGCGCTACAATTGGCCTTTTCCTATTGTTTCAATAGAGTGGCAGAAAATACATACTATGACTTTATGCGCAATAATGATTCTTCAAAACAGGTAAAAACCATCTCAAGTGAGCATAAAAAATCTTTTGTTAAATTTGAAGTTTTTTGAATTTTACCATTTCAATCAACCTTTTCCAATGATATACTCCAAAATAGCATAAAAATACATAGATGGAAACATGGTGACTGTTCCCTTGGACATTTCGCAGTTACTTTCTTTAAGTTACGAACAAACTGACTTGATTATTTTCTGCTGCTGACGCTTACATGTTGTGAAACATTTAAGCCCTTTAACAGTCCATTACCAGAGTTACTTTGCACTAACCTGCCCATTCAAAACTTAATGTTTAGTGATTATTATCAGTGTTCAACTTGAACCATTTTATCACAATTTATACCTAAGTCTGCATGGATTTGTTGGTGGCGGGGCAGTGAAGCATATTGTAGGCGTGGGAGACAAGGTGCACAGTCAATTGTCCTCACACCCACTGAGGACAATAGATGTCAGGGAGCTCATCTTGTGGTGCTGGTGCACACACATATCGGCAGCTGTATGGTATAACAAGACCACGGTGAGCACCACTGTTTAGTCAGTATTAGGGCTGCAACTAACAATTATTATCACTGTCGATTAATTAGTCAATTATTTTCTCGATTACTTGTTTGGTCTATAAAATGTTTGTGTTTCCCAAAGCTCAAGGTGACAAATGGCTTGTTTGGTCCAAAGCCCAAAGATATTCTGTTTACTGTCATAGAGGAGGAAAGAAACCAGAAAATGTTCAGATTTAAGGAGCTATAGTCAGAGAATTTTGACTTTTTTCTTTAAAATTGATCACCAAGATAGTTGCCAAAAAATGTAAGAAAAATTTCTGTAGAATTCTTAATTACTGCTTCTTCCAGGCTTTTCTAAAGCATCATTTGACTTTTCCCAAACAGATTTTGTGTGGGTGGAGCAAATTGAAGGCCTGGTTCAGCTAACATGTAGTAAAACAGCCTGTAATGGCTCAGTCAGAGCTAGTATGTGGTTTAAAATTGTACTTTGATAATAAAATTCCCCCCGTAAGACACACGCAACACATATACAAACAGCTCTCCCGCCTGGTAAATGAAATAGTTGAGATTTTAATGGGCAGTTAACGAGGTGCTTAGATTTATGACGCCGAGCTCTTTCCCCCCTCCAGGCAACACATGTTGTTGTCAGCTGAGCTGAGCTATGTGGAGGGCTCTGCCACTCCATCAGCCTAGGAGAGAGAGAGAGACAGAGAGTTCAGAAATATACAGCTGGAGCCAGCACCCCCCACCTCCACCCCCACCAAAAAGCACTTAAAAACCACTGGACCGCCCTCTTCCTTCACTGTCTCTCTTTGCCTTCTACCGTACTGTACCTGTCTACAATATGTCCGTCCAGACTGAATCACTACTAATACACCGTTCTCTTGTCTGTGGCAGCGTCACGGCTTCGGAAGGAGCCTACATTACCCACAATGCCCCAACCCTCCCTCCTTCCCCCATACATATGCACTCACCACCTTCTCCCATCACTTTTACAGGGTTTAAGAGCTCGAACGGCTGAACTAGCTTCCAGTCGACACACTACACACACACACCTGTGCTAAGTTCTGTTAGCTAATCACTCATATGGCAATGCTAAGCTAAGCTAGCTTCCTTTTCGTTGACACACTTTCTTAGCCAGCTGTTGACATCTTCAAACAAACACATGAGAGGATGTGGAAGAGAAATTTTTAATGTTCCTTTTTAGCACATCATCGACACAGGGTAAATATAAGAGTGGAGAACACTATTTATTTATGTTTGGGTAAGTCATTGCCCTCTTCTCTCTCTCTTTCTCTCCCTCTTTCTCTCTCTCTCTCTCTCTCTCTCTCTCTCTCTCTGTCTCTCTCTCTCTCTCTTTCTCTATCAGTTTGGAAGGGTTCACTCTTACATTAGCGGACAGCGATGCGAAAAAGTTCCCATTTTATTTTTATTTTATTTTTCGTTTTGTTCTCACATATCTTGACTTTTAACGTGGATACAGGGTATATATTTGAACAAAAATGCATGTCCCAGAACCTGAGCCGCTGTGTATCACACGTTTTGAAAACAGCTGGGTTGATTTGTTTGAACAGTGTGTGAGGACAGTCGGGGAAAACACACACACAAACACACAAAAAGGACCCTCACAGACTGTTTGACTCAGTGTTACAAACTGAAGCAGTGTATGTGTGTGTGTGACCCCGAGTGCACTCATTGATGTTCTGGAAATAAACCTGTCGTACGGTTTTTAAAGGTGCAAATTTACACAAACGCTTGTCACCTCTGGGCATCATTGTTGCACTTAGAGTTTACATTTTGATGGTTAAAGGTAAAAAAAATAATAATAATAATAAAATCTTATTTTGAAGACGGAAGGCCCTCCAATCAAAGCGTCTTTCGGCCAATGTGTGTTCAAGTGAACATTCATATATAAATATTTATTTGTTATAGCCAGTTTAAAAAAGACTTTCTGTTTTGTATTATTATTTATCCTTCATGTATTTATATCGAGAAAAAATACTGTACTTTTTTAGTATTTACCTGTTATGAAAGAAAAAAAAAACAAAGTTGTGTTTCTTCTTGTCCATTGTACTGAAGTTACATTTTTTTAGTTCTTGTATTTTAGAAGAAAATAAGTAGTTTTTATGTTCCTATAAATGACCCTTGTACATAAATGTCTTGGCTTGTACAGGGAAAAAAAGGCACAGATGGGGATTGGTTACCTGTCCGTGCATAGTCGAAAAATTTAAACAAACTATTAGCTGGAAAAAACAAGTCTTTTTGGAGAAAACAACTTCTTTCTTTGTCCTTTGTAGCTCCTTTTTCTTTCATTGTTGAGAGAGTTGTCTGTCGAACAATTCTTTAATAAAAATGTTATGTTATTCAGAGTAATCGTCGATTTTTTAAGAGGAAGTTGACTCATGGTTTGTTAAACTGAAGTTAAACTGGTATAAACTGCCACCCCATTGTCAAAACCATATCATTATCACTTTAAAGGGAAATGTCACTGAAAAGCTGCTAACAGGCACTGCCTGTTTACGAAGCAGAACTACTGTCATCATTTGACTTAATCCTTTACAATACTTCAATCGTTTAAAAGATGTTATGTGTAGTTTACACATGGAGGCCGGGGTCAGGAAATGTTTTCCCTCATGAAACATACACGTATTCCAAAACTGAATGGTTTGACCTCAAAACATGGCCATGATAGGATCAAATCACACAGAATGAAACAGCATCCATATAATAAAGTTTATTTTAATTTCATTTTCAAATGTCTTAAAGGGAAAGGTAATTCTCAAATGCCTACAGGATTTTTCGGTAACTAACTTGAAGTGATTCACATGTAAACCACAAAACCACAGCTGTTCAACAAGTATATGTTGTTTAAGGTTCAACTTCACATCTTCTTCTTTCTTTTCTCTCTAGTTGAATCTCTAGTCTGTCTCTTTTTTTTCCACACAAACACGTGCTGATCGTCCTGGCAGCAGTGTGTCCACACTATACATATGTTTACATCTAAAAGACAGCCCCAGGCCTGCGCCACGGCCCGGTCACGTGCCCCCCCCCCTCCTCTTTCTCCCTCTCCAGCGCGCACGGCGTGTGTTCAGTTCGGTAGGAAGGCCTAAGCGAGAGCAGCGGCATAAAACTTAGGACATAAATCAGCTTCCCATAAATAATGGCCCTACTTCCCTTTACATCTCCGTTGGACTAACAGACAATAAAAAACACCAATAAGCAGAGATTGGATCTAATTTATTGCCTCATAAAAACAGACGGAGGTTCTCTCGGCTGGGCTTCGGCGCACGCACACAGTCAGCCGCTGCTGCTGCTGCCGCTGCTCCAAACAGCACAGATATTACTGTAGAACACCAGCACGAGCAGGTCCACGCAGGGCTGACACGCCAAATCACAACTGCGTTTAGGGCAGGTCACTTACATGTGATGAGAGGCATTTAAGTATCTATTTTAATAACTGCAAGGCCTTTTCACAATGACACGTGGTGCGTTGTTTTAGGTGCAAGTCGGCTAAACTTAGGTATAAGCGCATTTTATTTCACGGTAAGCAATGGCCACTTATGTTGGCACATTATTTCAAAGTGATGTGAATGGTAGTTTGAGACTGGCAGCAGCTTGATTCAATTTGACCACACTGAGACACATTAAGTGCTCACGTCTTTCTAAAAGTAGAGCTTATTCAATTAACGCATGTTCCTTCCGAACACAATCATTTCACACAATTTGACAGAGTTACGTTCCTTTACTTTAAGTTTTTTTAAAAGTCAACTTGTTAGAATTTACATTGTGCAACTACTAGCCAAATAATTAAAGTTATTGTTATTATTTATTTAACTCATTATTCAAGATGCTTTGGCAATATGGTTCATCCTGACATTCGTGCCAATAAAGTACGCTAAATTAAATTGATGGTAATAATAATATGGTAATAACAGTAGTAAGTAGCATTACTAGCTCAGATGTCCCACTCACCGTTACAGCAGCATACATGAAATTTTTACGCAACATCTTACGCTATTTTCCTTCTCTAAGGCTTTAACGACAGATGTACGTCAATAACCCTACCATCAGTAATTAGTAAATGAATTAATACAATTTAACATGTGTTATTACAATAAAAAAACCTAGAAATAATACGCCCTACCATCATCAATAAGTACAAGATAAAAACAAAAACAAAATGACATTTCCCGTCAGACAATCCGGTTCCCTTATTTTGGTTGGTTGATAAATAAATCTCTCCTCCATAAATTAGGGGGGAGAAATGTAGGATATATATTCCTTTTTTTAGCAAAATTAAAAAAAAAACTGTGAGGCTGGTGTCCCTTCTGGAGCTCAGTCAGCAGCTTGTGTCTGCTGGGTTTGGGCTTGTGTGTCTGTTCTTTTTTCTTTCTTTTTTTTTTTTTTTTATTGTGGTGTGTTTGTGTGGAGAATCGCTCGGCCTACTCACTGCCTGCGCTTTTTCTGCTGCTCTCAATGGCTCCCACTCCCACGCACATTTCTGCCTTTTTTCAGGAGAAGCCACATGACACGGGAACGAGAACAGCAATGGGAAATAGCTTTTTCTTCTACTTCAATAAGACAGAAAATACGCGCATTTGTATGTGCGTATTTTGTGCGTAAAAGCGTTGTTCAAAATGCAGCGTTAGTAGTGGAGCTAAATGGAGAGAGGCAGAAAGAGAGCACGACGGAAGTCTTTCTCGTTATTTTGGGAGAAGGAGAAGGAGAGAGAGAGGGGCTGCTGTCAGCCTCTTTGCACACACAGAAAGATTGATCACCGCGCTCCTTTTTTTCCACTCGGGGCTCTTCGGGCCCACCCCAAAAATATCCTCTCTTCTAAAAAACTCCTGATCTTTATAAAACTCTACATGTGCGTCCTGTTGAGTCTGAGGCTTGCCACAGACTCAGCAGACGCTCATTCACTGTTCGCTTTAATATTACTGCTGCTGGATTATTATTTTTGCTATTATGAGGAACAGGAGACTCCCGGTGCGCTCTCTCCTCTTTTTTTTTGTTTTGTTTTGTAGTTGTACCCTACGGAGCGACCTCGCTGTGAACTCTCTGTTTAAACACACGGAACATTTTTTAACACACACACAACACACTGACACAGAAGACAGGGTGTGAGAGAACAATTTTGAGTCTGGTATGCGAAGACTATTTTAGGATGACATTATATTTACGCAATATTTCACACACACACAAAACCGAAACCAAATTTTGAAAATATAGCAGAATGTTAAAATACAGTGTATAAAATAAAATGGTACACTTACATAACAACAGGCTGCCCCTCTCTTTTTCTCTCCATTTCCTCTCTATAACTTTGGGTGTCTGTGCTCTGTTCTAACCCACTCTGCTTCACCCTCTCTACAAATCATCATCTAAAACACTCTCCAAGTTTTCACTGTCTAAGTTGGGGATTTGCAGCCTTTGTCACACTTCTAAAGATTAATGAGCTGAGAGCTGTATACTTTTTTTCTCTCTCTCTAAAGGAGCCATATTGTAAACGGTGCTAGCCAGCTCCGGTCGCCTAATGTTAACCGTCATTACATCATCCACAGGACCGAAAAAATATCTATTGTTTGTGCGTAAAAACCTGGCCGGGATGCGCCAGACCCCGCCGCCCACACTGCGCACATGGCGACCGGCCGCTTTCTGGTTTTTACACCCCTGAGATTTTTTTTACCCCCCCCCCCCCCTTAAGACAAAACAATAGCAGCTATCCAGTGATATAGCCACTGCTTTTGGTTCAAAAATAATAATGCTGCTTCCCACAGCAATCGCCGCCGCCAGGCCCGGTCCCGCGATTGGCTATTTGGCGTCACATGACCAGGAATTGGCTGCAATTTCGCCCCATAGTTCTTCAGTTTAGCCTACCCAGGTCCCCATACGCTAGTAATATCACCAATATACACAATTATTATATAGGCACCGCATTTACGCCATTGCGGTCGAGAGCCTACATGCGTTTCGTGCGTTTTTTCATTTATTTTTTAAAGAAGAAGCCATATTGTGTTGTGTGCGTGTGCGTGAGTGCGTGTGTGGATGTGTTTTGTGTTTTTTTTTTTATTTTGGGGAAGGGATTGTTCGGGGGTCTCGCCGTTTGGAGGGTGAAACCGGTCTGAGGGAGCTATGAATTTTGAATTTGAGAGGGAGATCGGTTTTATAAACAGCCAGCCGTCCCTAGCAGAGTGCCTGACGTCCTTCCCCGCCGTCCTGGAGTCATTTCAAACTTCATCAATCAAGGAGTCGACAGTAATTCCGCCTCCCTTCGAGCACACCATCCCCAGCCTCAGCCCCTGCACAGCCAGCCAGCCGAGACCGGCAGCAGCTAGGAGCCAGCAGAACCACCGGAGAACCACCACCGCCTCCTCCGCCGCTAATGGCCTCCAGACGCACCATCACCGAGCCGCCCAGCAGCAGCAGCAGACCTGCCCGACCGGCCAGGCCCCTGCACCGGCCACGGCCACCACCTCCACCCCGCTTGCCCATGAGTTCCCCTGGATGAAGGAGAAGAAGTCATCCAAGAAGTGCCCCAAGCCTGGGAGCAGCTCCGGCGGCGGGGCTGGATCCATCATCCCCCCCGTCTCGTCCTCCCCTTCGCCGACCGCCTCCGGGTACGCATCGGCGGGCATCGAGTCACCCACAGGTCGGTATGCAGGGCTGTGGGAGCTGGTGTGTGTGTATGTGTGCATGTTGTGCTTGCGTCTTCATTTCCACGTTAGAAATAACCCACCATCCTTTCCACGCAGATTAGATGACATTGTCTTTTCTTTCCTCGCCGTGTGTGTGTGTGTGTTGTGCAGTGCTGATGCTGTGTCAACAGGGAAGCCATATCTAGACCACTGCATTATGCTGCAGTGCTTTGCACACACTCTCATCAATATGCGCCAATTAACATCTTACTCACATTATTTGCGTCATTTTAATGATGATTTGTTATTATAATTGAGCTGCAAATTGAGTGCAAGCCTTCCACATCAGAATGCTGTTATTTATTACCAAAATCGTCTATAAAGAATCAGATTTGTACATAAAGGAGCAGTGTTTTTTTTCAATCCATCCTGCATATGATTGCTCCTGCAGCCTGTATCATTCCCTTCACTAGATTTTATATCAGCAGCAGCATCGCCCTGCTATTATATATTCATAACACAAGTGGTGATGGTAGCCATATTGGATGGTGGAAGGAAATATAATGGCGAGGCAAGGCGAGCGGACAAAATATGGTGGAGTGGGGGGTGGGGTGGTGTGTGTGTGTGTGTGTGTGTGTGTGTGTGTGTGTGTGTGTGTGTGTGTGTGTGTGTGTGTGTGTGTGG
>JAPQRN010000026.1:5183623-5205026 GCA_037367275.1 Coranthus polyacanthus
ACAGAGCAGATAGACTCAACTAAATGGGATTTTCACAAGCAGCTTTAGCTCATTTTGGAGCATCCGCTCACCTCCATAACAACCAATGCATTTTTATTTTTTAGTTCTATTATTTTTCCACTCATGAAAAAAAAATCCCACCCATGTCCATTTGTCAATAGAAGGTGTTGTATTCCCCTCTTCTTCTCTCGCCCAATTTCCTTGCCTTTTCTGATCTCATTCATAAACAGGCTTTGACTTATGCTTTTGACACACACCGCCACAGTCGTTTCACGTCGACTTTCCCACATTTCCCCGCACATTTCCTCCCGATCCCATGATTTATTTATTTTCCTCTCTTTACATTTCTCTAATCACATGCTGCAGCCCTTTTCACACAGCGCTGCACTCCAGGCTTTTACAGAGCAAGGGAAGCCCACTCTGACATTATGATCATCTGTCTTTATCTGCGCTTTGTTTTCTTTCCTTCTTTCATTCGTTTTTTTTACAGCACCAAATTGGTTCGCTCTTACAGTTATGGCTTTGGCTGCTACTGTAATTGGAAGGAGTGTTTTTTATGAGACTTTTTGTGTTTTATTAGGCTTACTGTTTTATTGCACACACTAGAGCCAAGGGGATTTGTGCTCTTTGCCGAAGCAGCTTATTCCTCGGCTGGAAATCTTGCACTCAATAAAACTGTAAAGGTTTTACAGGAAGCTCGTCAAGTACATCATAATTTGACGTTTAAAGAATTATTATATTAAAATAAAAAAAATGCCTTTTGCACAATAAGTCCAGCAGGTTATTTCTCCCTGTCTTTATTTGGTTTTGTTTCCACGCAGATCCAAACCAGGCGGGTCTGGATGCTGGAGGAGCCGGGTCCCGTCGGTTGCGCACTGCCTACACCAACACACAGCTTCTGGAGCTGGAGAAGGAATTCCACTTCAACAAATACTTATGCCGGCCCAGAAGGGTGGAAATCGCCGCCCTTTTGGATCTGACGGAGCGCCAGGTTAAAGTTTGGTTTCAGAACCGGCGCATGAAACACAAACGCCAGACCACGCATCACCGGGACGGAGGAGGAGGAGGCCACGAATCCAGCGACCCGGGCGGGTTTGAGCCGCTCGAAGGCGCCGATGCCTCTTCTCCGTATTCTAGCCAGCCGCTGGAAGCTTCTGGCACCGGGGAGACTGCGGCTGCGTCGGAGGAGGCTGAGCCGGGGAGCAGCAATCCATCTTCGGCCGCCGCCTACGCTAATGACAGCGGGGACAATGCGCAGCCCACGCCGGAGGAGGGAGGCCGTTTGAGCCGCCTCGAACGCCCACATCTGCCTAGGGCATCTGGTTCCTCTGACTCCTCTGTTCCCCGTCATTCCCCGCCGGCGTTCAGCGCGGCCAACTCGGCATCTGACAGCTCGGCTCTGATGCAGCTGAGCGAGGCCAGACCCCCGGCACCGGAGCAGCGGGACTCCTCCATCTCCATCTCCACCTCCTCTTCCTCCACCACCTCTGCTCCTCCTGCCTCCTCTTCTTCATCGTCCTCCGTGCTCCCCGACCTCACCTTCTTCGCCGGGGACGCGTGCCTGTCGCCCAGCCTGCAGAGCTCCCTGGACAGCCCGGTGGATTTCTCCGAGGAGGACTTCGACCTGTTCACAAGCACACTGTGCACCATAGACCTGCAGCACCTCAACTTCTGAGGCCGGCTGCGCAAAAAAAAAAAAAAAAAAAAAAAAAAAAAAAAATGGGACAAAAAGAATCCAGAATGAAACGGTTTTAAAACACGAGTGGAGTGGACGGGACTGGCCTGTGTGGATGAACAATCGAGCGGAGCAGACGAGGAGGACTTGTGTTTAAAAAGCAGAACCGCTTCTCGGCAACATTCCTGAAACATTTCTGAATGAAAATTATATTCATTTTAAAATATTTTTCTTTCTTTGATTTTACTGTTTTTTATTTAAATTGTGCGTCCTGGTTTAAGAGACATGGTGATCGATTTTATTTTCTAATTTCAAACATCGAAGGGAAATTGTCTTTTCCACCACGATCCAAAAGTTGTGGATTTTTTTTTCCTCTTCCCCTTTTTTCCCCCCAAAATTTTAGGTATTTATTGCCTTTCTTGTTTTTTTAAATATTTTTTCTTCTTCTTTTTTCTTCTGATTCTAAACCATTACCACTAGGCTTTCTAGTCCATTGGTGCAGCTTCATGGATCCTTAATAACTTCTCAGGAACTGTTCACGGAGTCTATAGACGCAGATAGAAGGACTGCTTTTAGGAACAAAAAGACTAAACTGAAGAATGAATTCATTCTCTCTCTGAAGGCGTCAAGAAGAGAGAGGAGCCCTGCTGATGACCCGAGTTTTAGACCCTAGTTTATTTATTGAGATTCTTTAATAGTGAAAATCCAAATTATTTATTGTACATATATTTTCATAGTGGAATAATAATAATAATAAAAACACAAACATTTACAATGTGGCCCATGTCGTTTTGTTTTATAATTTGTAAGCTATGAATTAAGGAATCTAATTTCTGAAATGATGACAAATATTTTTTTAATGCTGCTAACACGAACCCATTTTTATTAGCCCATATTATTATTATTATTTTATTTTTTTATTACTATAAATATAGGCTATATTTTGTGTCTAATGAGTAAGGTAAAAGAAAACACTAAAGGCTTTCAAAGGCCTATTTCAGACCAATTGTAATAGTGAACACTGTTTATAGTCGGCTGTTTCTAGGCCTGTTTGGCCTATATGCCTACTATTTTATAAACTAATCTCGATTTAACATTCATGTTTTATTAAATATTTACACAACATATTATTATTTAACCTGCTTAAATAATTAAATTTTCATTCATGTTTTTTTTTTCCATATTTCTGTCGTTTATAGCTAACTATAGCCTATTCTTGAATTTCTGGCATTTGCATCTTTTAATTCAGACTAGCTAAATGCAGGTTACAAGGGTTGTTTCTGTCTCGTTTTCCCACATAGCTACAGTAAAGGTCTATATATAGCTCATATAGCAAATTGCCTTGTATTGTGCGGCTCGTGTGTGTTTACACAAAGATAACCCCTGGAAGAATGAGATATTTTCCAGAGCTGATAAAAAAACAGAAGAAAAACAGAGTGAGAGGCCACAGCAGGACCGCTGCTCCGTCCCTTGTTAGGCTAGTTTAGCACGGTTAGCCCTCTGCTAGTAGGAGCTAATGGTTAGCATAGCATGGCCCTACACCGTAAAAAAAAAACAACTTGTGAGAACAGTAACTATTTATATCATGTGTGGCGGCATTTAATGACAGCGTGTGAGACATTGACTTAAACGTTTTGGCACAACTCACCTTCCGTTAGGAGTTTGTGAGCATGGGCTGCAGCTTGTCATATATAGGCTACTAGCTATTTCTGTCCCTGAAGGATAGTGGTGAGAAAAGAAAGGCTAGCGCGGCGGCTACAGCTCCCTGCCATTAGTGTGTGTGGATGTGATGCTAACTAGCTGCTCCTCCTCCCGCAGAGTCAAAATGGCGCTGAAGACAAAGCAGGATGTGAACAATGAGCAGTGGCAGCCATTACAGGATGACTGGCTCACTGTGACAGGCGTGTGTTTGTGTGTGTGCGTGTGTGTTAGTGAGTGAGGGGAGGGAGAGGCCAAGAGAAGGAATGTTGTTTTCTTTAATGCCACTGTTTCAAGACCGGTTTATGGCTTAGGCTATTTCTTGGATAATAAATACAACAGTAATAGGCCCAGTATCAACAACAACAACAACAGTAATAATAATACTAATAATGAACATTTTATTGTTGGCTTATATAAATGTGAAAACCTTATGTTTGACGGTCTGCAAGCCTTAAAGAGAGAAATGATCAAAACAGAGTTTTTTTCAGTTATTATATTAACCTAGCCTATAATGCATGTTGATTTTGCAATTTAAAAAAACCTTCTTGTCTTCATAACAGAGGCTACTACTGACCCATTTTTTAATCTTTAATTTAATACACCCTGCCCACCAGGCTTTATTGCCTCATTGCTGCTCCATAAACTTTCACGAGACAATACTGAAGACATAATAGCCTATTAAAATTTGGATGAACCCATCTGCCTTTTTTTCCAAGACATGTTATTTCGGGATGCAGTGAGACAAAGACCACTCCTTACTTCTTCTAAAGGACCGACTGAGACATTTTCAAAGCTTATTCGACCCATGAAGTATGAGAAAACATAGAATCATTCAGACTGACGCTGATATTCATTGTATCTTTCACTGCTTGTAACACAATAGCCTTAAATAGCATTCAGTCAATTCGTACAAGTCAACTACATGGTCACCAGACGGTACAGGTTTCATATTGTGTATATCGCAGATGAAGCAATAGGCACAACATATAATAACACATCCAACATCTAATAACAGCAGAGAACAAGAAGACATGTTGATTATTTTGTAGCACTTCATATAATCAATCTTTTACTAAAGTCCTGTTGAATCCTATGTCATCATGTGTTTCTCCAAACAGCAAACATCACATATTAAAATAAGTCAGTGAATATCAAGACAGGACTAGGCTGGTCCTATGATTCTCTGAGACAATTAAGTTACGTATAATATATTAATAATCAAGATCAAACAGCTTTGCGTAAATTGTCAAGAGCAATTAACATACAGTTAAAGCTAATAATAAAGGCATTAGAGTTCAAATTAAATCAAAATCTTTCAATCCAATCCAAAGAGCAAGAGTCAGACATCCATTCAGACTGCTTTAAAAGGGATCAGTGAAGTGATACATTGTTAGAAAATGTGACACATTTTTAGTGACGTTGGGGCTTTGTGCAAATAAAGGTTTAAACCAGGGGCATTGTGCACCACAAGGAGCAGCCTACTGCAGCTGCTATGGGTACTTGTAAGTGATTTGATGAAAAAATATTAGTCCACATATATTTATAAAGGAAGAAAAAGACACCCAAATAGAATTACAAACCAATATCATGCTGATCTTTAGTATGTGTACAGTGGGGTATATGTGACTGGAGAGCCTGGAAATCACTGGCTTGGTTTTAATATCAATATATACTTTGTGAGTCATTTTTCATCATATCTCTGAGGATTTTTGCAGTGTTAAACTAAGCTCTGACATCTTTTTCAACCCTAAAAAAGTGCTGTCTGTGCTTAAACCTAACCATAAAAATACTGTCGTCACAACCGGCAGGTTGAGTACAAAATACACCACAGTACATTAGTTGAGAACAATTAATTTCCTTTTATGATCAGGATAAACAATTTAGCTATTTGGAAATGACAGTACACTAATGAACAACATTGACATTAAAATGCAATGTGACCAGAAGTAGACTCTGAAGAAAATGTTCCAATGTAGTTCTATATAAACATAAACATAGGTTTGTGTCATGTGTGGGGTCCAGTTACTGGATACTAACAGTATCAAAAGAAAATATTCCATCTACCTTACAATAGTGCATTGAGTCTGTGTGTAATGGGTGTAAATGTAAAAGAGCAGTGACCTAAGTAAAGCTCCTTGGGGAACACCAATCATAAGCACATTACACAAATTTAAATTCACAATAACCAAGTGTAATTTTTAAAGTGATACTGACCTGTGGGTTCCTATCTTTAAAATGAAACTAGCAATTGTGAATGCAGAGCTGAGAAAAATAAGAATTGTCAAAGACAGAAATGTATTATGAAGGTAATATGACCCAGTTGTAGTCATATTATTATATTGCATATACACGTTGTATCCTAAAATCCTTGTTGAGAAAGGCTGCAATCACAAGGGCCAGACCACATCTGATTGTGATCCAGCTTGTGATTGACCTTTAGTCAGTTGGAAAGTAAGTTAGCTAAATCAAATAGGCATCTTGGATGTTTGGAATCAAATGACAGAGTTTTATACAAAACATGTTTCTCTGGATAATGTCTTCTAAAGTTCAGCTTTGGAAATGGATAACCTACTTTCTTGTTGATCTTTTGATGTGGGACATACAATCACATTTTCTAGGACCAAAATACCTGCAGATGTAGTGAGTTGAAACATGACCTTTACTGAGTCTGCCAGGCGTTAGCTTACACTGAAGTTTAGGATGCATTTGTACATGAGAAAGATGGATTTTCTCTCCTGAAGGTACAATATGTAACATTTCCAAAGGATTGCGAGCTTACACGGACATTGTGTTGAAGTGTGTGATGGGCTGGAAGCTGGTCATTTGTTCACATTAGCAGACTCAATTTCTAAGCTAACGTTGCCAGTGTTGTGCACTGTTGAGAGGCATTGAAGAACTCAGGAGTGCGCATAAGAGTCACAGGTTGTTATCATGGATGTAGGCTACCAAGAAAGTCAGGGAAGCTGTTCATGTTTTAAGGTCCAGACGTTAGGAATAAAAAATGTGAATACATGTAAATTTTGTACCATTAATGTTACATCAAAGTCACACTCGGAGGCAATGTTTCACAGAGAGAATGGGATGAGTTAAACACTTTTTATTGTAGAGTTGGAGGACTTCTTATGGTATGTTAATACTACATTAAGAAAGACTGGAATGAATCCAAATCCTTTTAAAGAAAGACCACCCTTTAAAAGGACTAGGAGTTGGCAAATATAATGAACTGAATAAGTATTGGGCCCTTATAAAATATATATGAAATATGGCAGTGGGTTCACCAGACTGAAGATGGGAATGTACGGCATACAGTCACTACAACACATTCTCTCTCCTGTAACATCCATCTAAGTGTATCTTGTAGACAAAGAGATTACAGCAGAGTACGTCTCTATGCTGGGAGACATATCTCACCTTCTGAGTGCTTCTGTGTGTGTGTGTTCCAATAATCTCTCTCTCTCCTGGCTGTCACCGCCTGTCGGCCCGCTGCCATGCTGTAATATGCGGACTGCTCCTTTATCTCTTGCATCACCGTCACCATCACTGTTATGATTTCTGCCCGAGTGTGTGTGTGAGTGTGTGTGTGCGTGATATTGCATAACTCAGGCGTGATAGATCACCCACTTAGTAGCAGTGGTGAAATATGTGAGCAGTGGATTTTTATCATCCGCAGCGTCAAGAGGAAACTTTACCCTCAGATACACAGACAGGCCTGCTGAACAGCTGCTGCACTGACTTTACACACAGGCACCGCGGCCTGCAAGGCGAAGAGATGGGAATAATGCAACTACTTACCCTGCAGCAGCCTGGCAGGTTCAAAACACCTCAATATGGACATATAACTGTGGGTTTACATTATTTATAGCGTAGTTTCTTAAGAAAAAGACAGAACACTTATTACACTTTCTGGCAATCCAAAAGTCTTTCCAGTGGCTAATAATAAATCTGTAAGAAATAAATGGGCTACATATTACACAAGTAGAAGGTCACTCAGAGAGCGCAGACCTCCACCAAGGCCAATACTCAACTCTTCTTCTTCCATAATATTATTAAACCTCAAACAAACCACTTCACATTCTCACTCCCAACTCGTCACATACTGGTGCTCGGCCAGGGCATCACATTTTGGTCGATAGGGTATCCTAGAGTGTCGTCTTTTGGCACACAGGCTTGTCCAAAAGACGTCCAGGTCTAAAATAAGAAAGACAAATAGAGAAAATGCTAAATTAAACACTGCATGAAAAGGGACATGAACCCTGGTCTCTTGGGTGTAAGACCACAAACTCTGGTGTTCCACCTCCAGCCACCTCCACCTGGTCCATGTCGTCAATTTCCGACATCTAAAGACTTACACTGACTTCTATCCGGTACGTTAAAAACAGACACCAAGGGCTCATAAACAAGCATCAGTATGTGACGAATACAGGCGGTATTATGACCTACATCTTCCTCCTTTTTGTCAGTGGGTACCTTTGGTTAGTGTACCTGACCCCGAAGGTTTTAAAGTTAAGGTAAGGGCTTTGGTTTCCAGTGTTAAAAAGAAATTGACAAACAATTCCAGAATCTGGAATCTGTTCCAACATTTAATAGGCTTGCTCTCGGCCCATGCCCCATCCTTCTACCAAGTTTAATGAAAGTCTGTGCAGGAGGTAACGTGCAATCCTGCTGACAGACAGATGGACAAATAGGAGTGATCACATGACCTCCTGGGCAGAGGTAATAGTAATGTCACAAGTTACAACTCATAAGATTAATTCCTGCCAGTTGTGCTCATGTTTTTGGGGTTGCTAGCATAGCTGCTACAGCAAAAGGCAACAGCAGGTGTGTTATTTAATGAATACACAAGATGGTGAAACATGAATTGTCTGCAGGAAGTCCAATGCCCTGCTCACGCTAATAAGGATATTTTTCAAGAGTAAGAGTTTTTCCCTGTGTTTGGGTCTCCATCCACTCACAAATGGTGTTTTAAGTACTAAAATGGAGATTTTTACAAACCAAAAAGTGAAGATTTGTGTGTATCCGTCCATTGCTCCTTTATGTGATGAGCATCAACAATGGCAGATACAGAGGATACATTTATTTACATGTTGTTATTCCTTGCAGTTACAACGGGGTAATTTTGATTTTTTTCAGTCAGTGTTACCTGTAGTAGATTTGGGAGATGGATATATGTAACAGTGTTGTGGCAAAATATAAAACTGCACTTCAAAAACCCCAAAGCAACACTTTTAATTTAACTTAAGTTTTCATAACTTAACTTGTCGTTGCTGCTCAGCTTCATAATAGACTAAAGTATCTGTGTCTATGGTGTAAAGTTCAACTGAAGCAGTGGTTTGAGCGTTTGTAGTTTTTGCTTTCTCATGTGTACAGAGATATTTTGCAAAAGGAAAGTTGTGAGTTTGTTTGAGTTGATTTTTAAATAGAGAATTTAAAAAAGACAGGGGAAATTTTATGGTTAGGATCAGGGTTTAGCGTTACATTTGAGCCATGTTTTAAATGGATTGGTTTGTGTTTCAGCCACGTCTTAAACATAGAAACTAGAAAATGGACTGTTAGAAATGGTGTTAGACTAAAAATGAAGTCTAACACATGCATATTTGTTCTAACTCTAGCTGTGGTTCCATAAAAAGTGTGGATGTAAAAACATTTTCTGAAACCAGTCTGAAACCACCTTTCCAACACTGCTGGAGGCTTAATGAAACTTACAGAGCTTCTAATATGTGTTTTGGATTAATGCAATATGAAAGGCCTTTTCCACCAAATTAGTTCTGGTTCTTACACCAGTTCCCTTCTTGGAAACTTGGTGCCATCCAGCCCACATTTCCACTAGTTTTGAGCAGAAGCAAATCAAAGATGATCATCAAAGAGGATGTTACACAATGCACAAAGGATCATAATATGGTGACATACTGCCCTGTCTGGCTCTACTTTCTTACGAATCTATGTAATCCTTGTTTGTTCCCTTCCTTTCACTCCTCTGTTTTCTCAGACTTCTTCTCTATCCTCTCTTTCCAATCTGTAGAATATGACCTCCCCTCACTTCAGGCTAAGAGAAACACTGCTTTTTTTTTAGGTCCCAACTTTCTGGGTTCTGACCCAATTTATTTGTGGTTGAAATACTCTGAACAGCTCAAGATTAGGCACATGAACCTTAAAAACACCTGTTCCATGTTGGTGGAAAATGGCTATAAATGACTAATAACAACCAGCATCTCCCAATCTGAATGTTGAACTTTACAGAGTAGTATCTAAAATGACTGTGTGTAGGTAATAACAGGATTTTAAACAAAGGCCCTGACCTTTAACCTCCGTTAAGACTGATGATGTGTTTGATATATTTATAGTCTCATTCAGCACAAGATAAAAAGTATTCCCAATTATCAATTGAATCCTCTTTTTTTAATATGACATAATAAATCCTCATAATTACTTAAAGATCGTTGGAATGTCTAAGGTACGAGAAGGATTATCTGCTGTGTTTTGACTGGTTTTCAGGGCTTCAGCATGTATCATGTTTGTATAAAGTTGGCCACTGTGGAAAAGTGAAGCATTTTGCATTTTGTGATGGCAAGGAAAGTTTATTTATATAGCGCATTTCATACACAAAGACAATTCAATGTGCCTTAAATAAATAAAAGGAACATCCAGAGGAAAATACAAAAGTAATTAAGTAATTAAAAAATATAATTAAGAGAAAGTACAGAGCACATAAAATCATAATAAAAGATAATAAAATAATTAAAAATATATATTAAAACGAGGAGGGTGCTATTGGTGTAGCACTGCTGGAGCGAACAAAAACTCGCCTTTTTCTCTCCAAGTGGAAATAAAATATTGACAGTTCACATGATCTAGTTGAAATGTATGAATACTTTTAAGTGCTTGTAGATCCAGTCGTCACCGTGGAGAATGTCTTGCAAGAGAGCCAGTAGAAACAAACAGAATGATCACAGTGTTGATTGATTCACAATGTCAACTCATACATTCAGTAACAGGCAAGAGAAAACATCCCACCTTAAAAACCCTCCATTCATCATTCACTCTGTGGTGATGGTTTATTTCTTTGTGAAAAAAGAAATATTACAAAGTCAGTCTGTTAAACTTAATGCCTGCAGGAAATAAAATGTACCTTAGCTACATTTCCATGGCCTATAGTCTATGAGATGAGCTTGACCTCTGCCTGCACTACAACTTTTACTCAGAATGGATGTTTGGATTTTAACTTCATTTGCTCAGCATGTGTATTTAAACCACTTTTTCAGCTCAAGACCCAAATGTACAAAATCACATCATGAGTTACATCTTTTCCATTGTTTTCATCTCATGTTTGTCTTCTATATTGTTTTTGTCTCATTACATCTTTTACATCATTTTTGTACTTTACATTGTTTTCATTTTATTATGTTTTTCATGTTGTTTTCGTCTTGTTGCATGTTTTTACGACTGAGGCCTCTCCTGGTCGTTTCACATGGCTTTGTGAAATGTGCTCATAATTTATAAACTCTTCCACAGAACACTCATCTACTATCTTAATTAGGAAAATAAACCCACATATCATATGAATTTTATGTATTTTACTCTGACAGCTGATGAACTTACAAAAACAGTCATGACCCTAAATTTGAGAAAGGCAGATATAAACTAAATCATTCATCTATATTGCTTAATGTCACACTAATTACAATCCACTCCATCCATGATATTGTTGACGCAAAATGGTCTCTACATGATGAAACTCTTCATTCAGACCTGGTGTTACCATGTGTCCTGAGTGATCTGACCACAGGTGACCAACTCTAATGCCAGGTGTGAACACACTCAGGACACATTCTGAGGTAGACTGGGACACACGTCCACCACAGATGTCCATGCTTTTAGCAGGGACAGATTGAAGGAGTGCCTTTTCAGATCATGTTTTCCATATAAAATTCCAAAAAGCCCACTAAGATGATTTACGAGTGTTTCATACCTGTAGTCCTGCCTGAGAGCACCTGAACACACCACTATTTTTCCTCTGTAAGGAAATAGAATATGCACAGTAGAAAGTCATAATCATACTTTAAGCACTTGAAGATTCAGTCATCATTAAAGTGAAGAAAAGATGACCAATAAAACAAATAGAATGGTCAAATTTGTCACATCTATATTTAAGGTGTTTAATATTGATTCACAATGTCACCTTGTGTACTGAGGGGCAGGTGAGAAAACAGTCCACCTTAAATGCTGCTCATAGTCTGCGTAGTGAATCACATCTACAAAGACACTTTCCAAAGTCAGCCTGTTCAGCTTGAAATGAAAGCTTGTGCTACCTTGTCTACAGAGCGGGAAAGTGAGATTCGATCATAAATCATCACTCAAGACACATTTGGAGACGGATTCTCGCATGCATTTGGATCATGAAAATGCATGTTAATGCCAGGTCAAACAGGGCCATAGGTGAGCTCTAATACTTGAACTTCAACTAGAAAAAAACTTTGAACACTGTGTAGGATAGAAGCCAAAAAGAGCATGACGGAGATACTGTAACTCCACGAAAAAATTCAAATAACCTCCATTTGCAAAATTTCAAGACTGAGCAGCAATATAAAATATTTACAAGTTGAGATGTATTACAATGAAATCCAGAAAGGGTCATCAATCTGCTAACCAGACCTTTTCAGAAGTTTTTTGAATAGGATTAGTGTATGAGTAGATTGGAATGTGGGTCCAGAGACAGGCCTTTGTATTTCAGTGATCAGGGGCGATTATGGGAAGTTTGACAATACAGTAGATTAATATCCTTAGATATATGTAAATATCATTACAGTCAGTCAGTCAGTCATTATCTGTAACCGCTTAATCCTCCACTGGAGGGTCGCGGGGGGGCTGGAGCCAATCCCAGCCGACATTGGGCGAAGGCGGGGTACACCCTGGACAGGTCGCCAGTTCATCGCAGGGCTAAATATCATTACATAATATCAAATAACGAAATCATAAGAAATATACCAATCTGAACACCTGGACACATCCTGATGAAATGCCAGAAAGACCTTTGGATAAAATGTACTGGATGAATTTTCAAACTGAAAATTCATCCAGTACATGAATCCCTTTGGATGGAGTTTCCATCACAAACTTTCAGACAATTGTCAGTAGAAAATGCAAATGGATGCGCTTTCCATCCATTACTGAATATTAAATGTTGTTTAGTCATCATTAACAGCATCATGGTTTAAAAATTTGCCTCTTAGATGTATTATTTCATACAAAAAAACCTGCCTGAGCTGTTGACTGGGGAGCTGACGTATACAGATATATAGATATCGAACCGCTGATTTAGATCATATTGAATAACTTTGTTTCAAACTCTTCCATGGTTTGTCAAACCCTTTAACATTTTGTTCTGCAGCTCTTCATACATACCTGCCATTTATGCAACATGTCATTCCTGTGTTTCTTGTATTAATTCAGTGAACGTTGAGGTTTCCTTATCGCTCCACACATGCAATCAGTCACTAAATCTGTTTCCTTCTTCACATTGACTTTTTATTGATACAGCAACTTCTCCACCTCTCCCAATCATAAAAGATAAAAGAAATGTATTTTTTTTAATCATTTTAAGTTTTTTTAGGCATTTCCACTCAGGTTGTTTAATACACAAGTTGAAAATGGAAATAAAAACAGCTGGATGGAAACACACTTATTAAAGGGTCAAGTTTATGGTCTATTTGCAACCAGCCACCAGGGGGTGATTGACTTAGGCTTGATTTTTAGGAAGGTGTTGTGTTTCTATATACAATCTATGGTCAAGGTTAAGGCTGGACTATCTTTCAATCTAATATCATGGATGATCTTAAGTTGTCATGATCTGCTTTTCAGAAGAATCGTACACATGGCATCATTGAAGAAAATATCAAAAGTGATGTCAATGTTTTTCCTATACTCCACTTATATTCACATTAATTGTACCAGTTTAATTGTTTGTTCTAGGTATATTGTCTAAGTATTGCAAAAACATCATTCCTGGATGATGCAAAAATGCAGTGTTTTTACTCAAAAACACCCAACAACACCACAGCCTAAGCCTTCCAGAAACCAGGGAAAGAGGTGAGAAAAATGGTGATTCAGATCCTGGATAATGTCTGTACCTCAAAATATGAAATAGTCATATAATCTTTTGGCCAGATCACCCTGCTTTAGCCATGGTTTCCCTCCTGACCCTCCTCCTTTACCTCCTTTACCTCCACTTTGAGCCTAAATGTCTGCACAGTGTGAGATGGATCAGGTTTAAAGAGAGAATGCTGAAGATCAGGACTGGGTCACGGCTGAAAAAACACTCAACTAGGGTTCATGCATGTACATGCTGTGTGTCACATACATGGTTAAAGTCTCCCTCTTTCTGTATATTGTAATGCGTGTAATAAAGATGTTTATCAGCTAAAAGTAAAGGTAGCATTTGTTGTGTGTGAGAGTCAAAAGCAGATGATCAATGCTCCGGCCCCTGAAGGCACCATCAATATGTCCCGCAGCACATAGTCACACTGTATATTGAGTTGTCAGGTAAGACACACACTAAATACAAATCACTGTGTGTATGTGTGTGTTAATGCACCAACGCAGCTGCGCTCCTCCTCCTCCACTCTGCAGTTTGTGTCTAATAGGTCAATAAAGAGCCATTCCAAAGGATTTACTGTTATATACCAAGGGACCAACACAGACAATTGTCAGTCAATCCAAGTAGGCCAATTAACAGCCAGTAAATAGACTGCTGAGTGGAATAAACACAGAGGTTAGTTTGCACACAGACTGTTAGCCATCTAAGCTAATGACTAAAAAAAACATATGATAAAGAAGTAACTAAGCTGACGTGTTAATGTCTTCATGTTGCTGCAGGTGTTAAAAAGACCAAGCAAGGTGATACAGTGTAGTAGTTTGTGGAGAATGCACCGTAAAAAAAAAATAATGAAAGTGATGGAAAATGAGAACACCTTCTCAGGCAATGCGGCAGACAGACGCCTGACTGTTTCTTTAGAAAACAGATTTCATGCCCTTGGACTGTTTGGCTTGATAAACTCTGCTGCGACAGGATACAGCTGGCAGAGTGAGCGACACAAGTTGGTTCACTAGCAAGAAACGCAGACGCATTAGGCGAGAACGAAAGAAAAAGAAAAGATACAGTAGCACTGACGTGATTTGGGCTAGACAGGACCGCCTCGTAGCCTGATAAATAACACAAGACTCACAGTGGATGATTCTGTGAACCTTTCAGAGCCTGTGTTGGATTAGTTGATCATCCTACCTACTATTCAAAACCATACAATACTGTTTTGACTATAATAGAAGTATAGGAAAACCAGCAATTCATTAAATTGGTTATGTGGACCCTGAAAATATTTAGCCTTTCGTTGCCAGACTAATTAAATGAGAGCTAGTCTAAGACCTCTCAGTTCATTTTTGGTTTCAATGGCTGTTACCAGTGGGCACAGACCAAAACACCTCTGGATGTGATTGGACAGACCTACAACCAATCAAAGCAACGACATGTGGGATGTTGAGCCAGTTGGTAAATGAAACTCACCAAATCCTGTCAGAAGTATGGAAAGACGTCTTATGAATTAAGGCTTTAAGTGTTGTCTTTTTATGGAAAGTACTAGAGCTGTACCAGACTCAGAATGTTGTCAGTCAATGCAGATTTGGCTTCAATATGAAGATTCCCTCCTATTTTATTTATTTATTCTTTGTCAATCAGAGCATCAATTGTCATGAGTTTCAGTGATGTTTTGGACACAGCAGAATAATAGGAACATGTTTTTGAGCATAACATAGCTGTATATGATGCACGTGTCTAACAGTTAACTGAATTATGATCTGCAGTAAGAGCAAACAGAGCATGTGTGATGTGAAATAAACATAAGGAAATAAGAGAGAAGGTCTGTTCAGAACATAAGGATCATAAGTTACATAATAACAGTCCTTCTCACACACATTGGGGCTTCAGTGACCGTAGGTACATGTTACTGTTCAGCTTATACCAGGGCAGCCTGTTACAGAAAGAGCATTCCATGTTGCATTCAGGGGTTCCTCCTAATGTAGGACTTGTAGGCTTAAGCCAATGCAGATAGCCTGTCATTGTATCAAACCACATTGGACCCACCCATTATCAGGTTAAAGGTTGTGATTGGTCCATGTGGAGATCAGTTTTCAGTACCAGACACATCTGCACACATCTGGGTCCCAGGCTTGAAAATATTTGAAATATTTGAACGTATAAATATAAATATTGGGAAAAAACTGATGTTTTGCTGATTTGCTTTTTCTGCTGTTTTCTATGCAGTGACTGATCAATGAAAGGGTCAGATCAGCAAATTAATTTAGAAAGTAAAACCATCAAAGGTAGATTGGTTTATAAGATGCTGTCTCTTTGTCTCTTGTCTCTTGATTGGTTCTTGTGTTTGAATTTGTACCGCCTCTCATCTGCCAATCAAATCAATGCACAATGCTCTAAATATGGTGAATCTGTCATGACTGACTGCGATCAAAGGGGTGGCACATGTCACCAGACAAGAGCATGTGTCAGAGGTGGAAATTAAAAAAAGTTATCCTTCTGAAATCAGTAAATGGCTATGAATATATGTTTCACATTATTCAAATTACATTACTTTGATAAGGTTATTAAACAGGGTAAGTAGTAACCAGTGACCCATTACATTTCAGAAGTAACTTCCTCTCACTTGTTGTCAAAATATCTGTTGGTTTTCACTAAAGCAACAGCGCTGATGACTGAAGACTTAAACCACTCCTATAGTGCTTTAAACTGCAGTTCCTCATATTCTCCACTAGATGTCAGCTTCAAGAAAAATCTAAAGTGAAGAGGAAAAACTTAAGCTACCATTGCTAGTGTATTGAACTGGAATTATTTTTGCAATATAAACAGTTTAAAGAAGGAGCCTTTCTTAACTAGCCACACTGGCAGCATCTTGCTCATTCTACCTTAGCTTTATGTGATTAATGTGAAGATGGATTCAATGGATAAATAAATGTACAAATAACTGATTCTTGAATTGTATGAAATCCACTCCTAACAATGGACAGCAAGTACAGTGAAGACCTCGGCTATAAATAATCAATTTTTTTCTCATTAACAACCAAATAAAAACCATCTGAGTCAACATTGGTTTGGCTTTTCATCACAAATATTGGCTGCTGTATCAGCCCAACACTAATGTTAGGTAAGCTAGACTATGCAGCTGTGTTTGCTCGTACCTTGCATGTATCCATCTGTGCAGGTTCACCAGTGTATGCACTGCAGTCAAGAGGCAAAGTCATTTGACGGTAGATATATTCTGTTATTCTTTATTAGCTTTTTATGGGATGTTTTAAAAATGTAGGTTAATTAACGTGTTTTTGTACATCAGCATTGTCTATGTTCAACAACTTCCCTCCTCTATGCATCTCACAACTCTGTCATGCAAATATGTCACTGTATTACTGAAATGACGCTACTATGCCTTCATTTGTATGACCAGAATGTACACTGTTTACACTTTGTTTCTGTGTTATCATTCTTTGACAGTGAATGTCTTTAAAATACAATAGTTACAGTAATTTCTGTAATTGCGATATTCTTTCTAAAGGACAGTCACTGCAGTACCCATACAATGCCACTACTGACCTGCCACTAAAGTCATATAAGTTATACCGTTTTTTTCAGTGATATCTTATATGCTTTGTTGTGTGTTGTTGATCTTTTCTCAATACGTTAAGCCTCAAACCCATTTTTTCCTAATAGTCATAAACCTTTAGTCACAAGAAACATCATCATCATAAAAAAAAAAAACTCACTGAATTTCTAAAATAGCTGAGAACTGTAGTTTTTGGCACATTTTTGGGAAATGGTGCATTTATTGGGGAAACCTTTTCACTTGCTTGAGGTGTTTCGAGGAAGAGTGAATGTGCATTAAAGGGAAATGGAAGAACCACTTCTGAACAAATTCTGACGTAGCAAACATTTGACTCATGTGACTGACCAGCTGTTCTGATAAAGTGTGAAAATATGTCTGGTCCAACAGGTCGTGTGGACTGATGAGGAGACTGAATTATTATTAGTCTCATCCATAAAAAAAGACATTACAGACATTTTAGATGGAAAACAATAACAGGATGCTGTGTTTATTGGAGCCATAGCCTACAGCGCCACCTTCTGACCACACCACACAGACCCTCAAAATTTTATGGAAACACAACTACTGATTGACCTCCTCTAATTTAAAATTCTATAATCCAGCACCATAATAACCTCTCTTTTTTCCCAGAATTCCATGCAAGCACACACACATGTAAGGCTACTGGCTGGAGGCAGCTGTTGTCCTCTGCTGTAGTCTGGGTGTAAATGTGCTGTGTAGATAAGAGCAGCCGGGGCTGACAGCGTCTTATCACAGATGGCTGATAGTCTATGAGGCAGAAGGACAATCCCTTCCAGCACTGACTTCACTCCTCTGATCTGGACCGTGTCATTACTCTGTGCTCACTGGACTATCACACAGCTGCGGAGGCCTCCAACCTCTGGCATCTGTCAAAGGTCAAAGGTGAATTTGAAGGTTACATTTTATTTTGCAGTTACAAGAAATACTGTTCAGTGGCACTATGATGCAAACCAGTCAGCAGAGTAACATGTTGCCAATGTACGTTTCTGCAAAACACAGATACGTAATCTCAACATTTTTGAACATAAACTATGTTTCACATCAACATTTCAAGATACGTGTACATCAACATTATAGTGTTTTAACCCAATATGGTGTTTTTCATCTGTGTCTTTCAGGTATTAAGTTTGTTAATAGTTACGTTTTCGAACTGGCGGCACTTGGCTTGGTTTTAAAGAAGGATACGAGTGCTTGGCTTAATACGGAAAACGTCTGAAAAGATGTGATAAAAAAATGACTCATGACTCTTATTGACTAAAACTAAAATCTTATATGTGAACTCCAGTCTCTGGTCAGAAAGTCCTGTACTTTGTAAAGCCACCATCCACCACACCTACTTCTACTGAGGAAAGGCACAGTTGCAGAGCACGTACGATACTATGCATGGATTTACACATATGTAGAAAAACTGATATACAACGTATTTTTGTTTCAAAAATGTTAACTTATACATATTTATAACATATTTTTGTAGTTTGTAAAAAAATACATAGGCAATTTTTTCCATTTGGGAAGATGAAGATGAAGTCAGAGATACAGTACGTCATTCAGATACAATAGATATGTGGTAGTCGTATACATCTGGGTATATGAGGCAGACTGCAAATTTTGGCGTTTGTCATGTGCTACGTATTGCTTTTTGTCAGAAATCAGTATAATAGTTGATCATATGCCATTTCAATCACAGCCATAGTTGTAGCCATGCATTGTTTAACATACATTTCTGTTCTTTCGCCAAAAATCTCATCTGTGAACTTTAAAAAATCGAGTGGATATATATAATCCTATTAAATCAGTGACATCTATTCAAGATCCAGTTACTTATGCCAGAGTAGCTGGAGACACCAATGAGAGAAGCTACATATAGAGAATTTAAAACTAGCTAGATTATCTTACACTGTCTTCTATTACACATGGAGCTGACTACATCGTCTGCTGTATCCATAATGCACTGTGGTTGTGGTCACCACAGGCTAGACGGAAAAACAAAACAGTCTGTGGCAGGAAACCGTTTCAAAAACAACTGTTACATTTCCCTCTCTAACATAAGACACAGAGATAAATGACAAAACTATAAGTGATGAAAATACTGGTGAGATGGTAAAATAACTCTATAACTGCAGTAAAGCTAAACCAAGGGAAAATAAAAATAGTTTTGTCATTTCAATAAAGAAGAAAAAAATAACTGGAAGATGTACTTACCTTCCTCTTAGTGTACTTGTCATCGCATATTAGCTGAAAACAAAAAGTATTGGGGGAACAAGTGAATATGGCCGACCACAGCGAGAAGCTTCATCGTGTTATTGAATTTAGTCTGACAGCATCGAAACACTGAAAAAACTGTCTTTTTACTGCTCATCTTTTGATTCTTTCTTTGTCTGTCCATTAGCTGAAGTGTTCACATTGTTCAATGCGGATGTAAATCTGTATCCCCAGTCACTGGTGGGGACTTGGCTACAGATGCAAAAACTGAACCCCATAATGTAAATCATTACATTTTTAAGAATTGTTTTAAAGACAGAGATTTTTGCTATAAATACATTATACATGTTAGCATGTGAAAACAGGTAGAAGTAGTGCTGAGTTGTAGAAATGTGTTTTTCATCAGTTTTGTGTTCAGGGGTTTTTATGTGGGTCAGAAAAGGTGGCTTGATGACAAACTGGAGTAATATTTAGTATCATCCCTCCTCTAATACTGTAACAATTTAAAAACTAGGGTGTAGTGTCATCAGTGGAAATGTTCACACTTGATATTAAATGTGTCCAAATGTATCTTAAGTGATCACTTGCGATCTGACTGTCCCACTCGATATTCAGATAAAGAAGCTCGTCTTTAGCCTAAAACGTAGCAGAAGGTTTCATTTCAAGTTGAACAGACTGGATTTAAAATGTTTTGCTGCTAATTTAATTCACTGTGTTGCTCGAAGGCAACCAGCAGCAGCTTTTAAGGAGGAGTGTTTTCTGTCTATGACAACTTTGACCATTCTGTTTGTTTTAATGGTTATCGTCATATTCTTTAAAGATGATTGAATCTTCCAGTGCTTAAAACATGTTTATGAATTTCTACTGGATTATACAAACTGAGGAGATTGTATGTCAAGTGTCTCAGGCAGCTCTACACATACGAAACACTTGTTACATATCTTTGTGAGGTTTTTGAAAAATTCAGACATCTTTACACTTCAATATGATACAGTTGGCACACTGAGTTTCACTTACACAGATGACGTCAGCTGAGTATTCAGTCCTTCAATGCGTCCCAGGACACATTCCTGTTCAGACTGATAAGAGAATGTGGACACATGTGTCCCAGACCACCTCTGAATTTGATCCCTGACGATGGATGTTAATGTCAGGTCTGAACATTGAGGGCCAGTGGTTCTCCCACTCGACAGAGTGTAAAAATGCTGCCCTTTTCCTGTATGTTGACACAGCCCCAGTTTGGAGAAGCAGACAGGAGTACTGACATGGAACCTAAGCAATGTAGGCTATTTTATCCACCTGATTTTTCACTGCTTTACCTTGTGTCAGACTGCCCTTTCTGAAGGTTCACATGTTAGGAAGTAAAATGACTGATTTTTTGAGAGCGATATAACTTAAGTTTCATCCTAAAGGGCTGTCTGACAGCAAGGTAAAGTGGTGAAAATATTGTAAATATAGCATACACAACAGCAAAAGATGTCAATTGCTGCATATTGCACATTCACTATTCATCCATTATTACCTCTAACAATAAAGCTGTGAACATATACACTGTGACTGAACATAGTCACTCAGAACATTTCACTAAGAGTTTACACAATAAAATATCTTGCTGTATTATTCCCATGATGTTTAGTGACATATTGATGTTATATCATTTCATATAAGAGAAATAGCTGTAGTTAACATTACATGTGAATTTTAACTCAGTAAACTGGATATGACACCATTGACAGGTTAGACTTTAAGGTTAGTGTTATGGTTGTGGTTAAGGTTAAGGTTAAGGTTAAGATAAGTCTTCAGGAAATGAATGTAAGTCTGTGTAATGTACCCTATACACATGAAAACACAGCTTGTGTGTGTGTGTGTAAATGTTATTAATAATGGTTAATAAATGCTGTAATGCGTCTGTATCAGTGGATCAGGTTTACAAAGTTAATGCAACATCAGCAGTCTGGGCACACACCTCCTCTCTCTCCTCCAGTCTGTCAGTGCATCTCGTTCTCTCTCTCTTCTGTATCATCTTTCACGATTTTCAGAAAGCCCCCCCATGACACACAAACACACAAACACACACACACACACACACACACACACACACACACACAGTACATCTCCACTCTTTTCCAGGAATATGGGGCATAAC
>JAPQRN010000026.1:5331704-5349241 GCA_037367275.1 Coranthus polyacanthus
GCTACATTTTAAACCAAAGCTCAACAAAACTTTAATAGACCTATACATTAATGAATATACTTATCATAATGGTGTTAATAATGGTTATTTAACAAAAGGAAAATGCATGATAATGGCTCACCTACCTTAGGCTAAATGTAACAAAAACAATAGCTAGACTTTAACTTAAAAAGTATGCTGGCATTACGTCACAGCTACACTAGGCTTCATCACCACGACCTCCTTTGGGGGAAAGTTTGTCACAAAGTTAATGATTGTCAGGCCCATGTAATTTGGACATGATGACTGATAACATCCAGTCAGATCAAGTCAGGCTCAGTCGGTGTTTACAGTCGGCAGATAAAGTCAGCATTAATGTAATAAAACCACACACAAGGTGAGAAATGGCGAGCAAAAATGGTTTGTGAAATAAAAGTATACTGGATATATTGGCAGCGTTACGTTAGCTTGTTAAATCGTTTACAGAAATACAATGTTTGAGGGACAGCTAAAAATACCAAGTTCAGATAAAGGTAAAGTTTCTTTTACAAGATGCAACACTGGATGAGTAAGTGGAAGAAAAGCTGATTGAACAAAAGAGTGAATGTCTGTTCAACATACAACATACGAAAGACAAGGAAGGAAACTGAGCTACAGTCGTGGAAGCTTTGAATGTAAAAGGTAAGCAGTGGTGCAGCTGGAATTGTTAATCTTTTCATATTAAATTACCAAACTGTTAAGTGACTTATGTACGTATAGCATTAGCTAAATGCATTTGCAGAGGACTTTATAGTGCCACACTCTGTGTCATATGGATAAAATAATACTTTGCTGAGTGTTTTCTGATTAGTGGCTCTATTTGATGAATGAAAACAAACAGAGATCAGGGGCTGGATACAGAACATCCAGTCATCACTGACCAGTCGCTAAATGTGTTGTGTAGTGGACTGACTCAGCTGATAATAAAATCTGCTCCAGTCGTTGGAAACAGTCTGTAAATGTGCTGTGTCCTGTCTTAATGTCTCAGTTAGTTGTTAAGTGTGTGTGTCCAGCTTATGAAGAATCAGTGTAAACACTGGTTTAAAGATGCAGAGTAGCTGTTGCGTATCTGTTGTGTCCACTGCATATTAACTGCTTTCATTGTTCCTTCGCATACTTATTATTAACAGCTACATGTTGTCTAATGTTATAACACAAATGCTTCTAACAAATATACGTATATCATATATTGTAACAGCAGGACAGTGGCAGCCTGTGTGCACTCATTGCTTTAGCTATTAACTGTATAAAAATTCCTCCTGTCCCATTATATATAGAAAAGGTTGTTGTGGGTCCTGAGTTCTTTGTAGTTTATTGAGGGTTGGGGCTCAAGCTACACTGACTGGGCAAACGGCTACATTATCTACCTTTATTTGTTGTTAACTAATGCTGCTGTCTGTTCATGATTCTAAGAGACTGGATGGACATGAAGAGAGATGGATCAAATCAAATTTCAAGTCAAATCAATATTTCTAGCATCTTCCATTATGGGCAGATTCGACATATTTTAAGTTTACATGGTACGTTAGGGTCATTTAGAAGCTAATTTAATACTGTCACTTTTCTTTCGGGTTTGTTTTGTACTGTAATTTACATTAAAGTCAACAGGAACTGTCATCAAATGTGTGATGTATAGCCTAGGTGTATTTAATCAGATACTGAATCATCTATTTCATAACTATTAAAATCAAAGATAACATTATTTTATTTAAACTTCAGAAAGTTGCTGTGAAATGCTGGTGGCATGTAGTCACATTTTCATGCATGCATACAACAAATCAGGTTTCCTTTATGGATCGGGTCTTGACAAGCATCAGTTTCCCTTAAAAGCATTGCATGGGTAATATTGGTGGATATCTGCATCAGACACAGTGCAAGAAATAAAAATAATTATTCTATAATGTATGTCAGTTCTTTCAACACAAAATGGTTTGTCGTGCTTCACTGAGAAAAGTACTTAAGTTTTTTGTTTTAGTTCAGTGTGTACTGGGTCTGCACTCCTATTTCCTGGAAATACATAGCTTAGCTGTACAGTATACACCTGCTAGGTTGTTAAGCACTACAGGTCAGCTCGACTTGACTTAACAACTGTACCACAATCACACAAGAGGGTCATTCTGAGAGTGTGATTCTCGATGGATCAAAGTTAATACAGATGCAATCCATTTCGAACCGCGAGCTTCCTTCCGTCTCCCATTCTGGACATTTTACGTCACTGAAACACAGTTTTTCCATTTGAATATCTATAAAACTTCCTTTCCACAAAAGTTTGGGCACTTTCTAAAATGCAACAAAAATAAAAAAATCTATGATGTGTTGATTTGTTCGAACCTTTATTTAACTGACAAAAGCACAAAGAGAAGATTTTCACTGTTTTCACTGACCAACTTCATTGTATTTTGTAAATATGAATAAAGACTGAAAAGTGTATAGAATATACAAGAAACACAGCTCTGTCAGATTCTGAAATCAGCAGGTTCCTTGGTAGCAGGTGAGAGGATCATAATTGAACATAAAAGGAGCATCCATATCCTCATCTTTACAAGGATGGGTCGTGGCTCAGCACTTTGTGACAAAGTTTATGAGAGAATTGTCATTGCAAGGGTAGAGTTAAAGAGTCCTCTGAGCATCTTATCACAGCCAAATTTTGTTTTGTCTCCGTGATGAAGGCCTGAAACATGTTGGACTTTGTTTTGGGGTTGGGATGGTGGGTTATTATGACCATGCTGTGACAATAAAGACATTTGAATTGTTTTTAGAAGAATGCCTTGGAGTTTTCCTGAAGTTTTAAGAGCCAGATGCAAATGTGCAACACATTCTCACCCCCAACTAGAATGAAGTGAGTCCGGGTGTTAAACAGGGTACCCCTAGAGCATCGTTCTCCGACACGCGCAGGAGGCATCCTTTTTCAATGCGGCAGACAGTCTGACAGATGGAGAGACAATGACAAAGTTATGGTTTCAGTAGGTTTAAGGCATAAAAACAACTTGGATATGGGACAAGACGAGGGTTCAGAGGGTTAAGGTTAAGAAAAAGGTGTAGGGAAGGGTTAAAATATGAAAGACAAAGACATAAAGAAACAAACACAGCATGAAACTTACATTGACTTGTATCTGGTACCCTGCACATCAGAACATGACACTATAGGTGTACCCCGGGTGTTGAAAACAGACACCAAGGGCTCATGACCAAGTGTCAATGTGACGACTTGGAACTGAGAACTGCTCTCCTGTGAAAGGTCATTCAACATAACCTTTGAGTAGTTTAAGCAAACACTTTAAAGTGAATTAACCTGTGTCTGCAGTATATTGAACAGCTGTGGATCTGAGTATGTACAGCATTTATTTCTGTCTTCCAAGCATTCTTTACACTGATAAAGAAGAGTCATTAGGGTTACCCCATTTGGAGTACTGTTTTTTTAAAAGTACATTGTTGTAAAAAGTACATTGTTGTTAATGGAAGAAGAATTCAACTATTTTCCCTCAAGCATTTTAAAGGTTTTGTCATCAAATGGACTGAAGGTGCAGATGGTTTGTCTCTGTTCCAGATAGGGCTATGTTATGTCTGTTAAAGCGAACATTATATCACATCATTCAACTTTTAATATTATAAATTAGAATTTACACAAACACTTTCACTCACAATATGTTGTTTGTGAAAATGACTCCAATGTATTGGAAGCAGAAATGTATAATACAGAAATTAAATATGAACCAAAAACTGAAACAGAATTTTAATTACTTTATTGTTGTCTGAATTCTGTTAGAATTCACTCACCAATGAATTCTAACTATGATGCTTTGCAGATCTACAATAGTATATTATATACTACAGTAAGCATCTATTCATTTTACAGTAATTACCATATTTCCTCAAATAAAATCCGGGACTCTAATAATATCTGGGTTCGAGGTTGATACAAACAAATAATAGCTGGACCTCAAATACAAGCGGTAAAAAATAATATGGATAAACTTCTTGTGTAATGTGCCAATTAAACACAATGTTCACATCTACAAGTTTAATTTAATACATTCAATAATATAATCTGGCTATTTTCAACACTTTGTTGTTCTAGATCATCATTGGAAGTGTTATTGTCTGGTTTCAGTCACTGCAGGTGTGTGTGTCTTATTTTTTCACCTTAAGTGTAATTTGTAGAAACTTATCAGCGAAACAGGAAGACAATGTATGCAATAAAAGCTTGGTTAAGCAATGAATAAATTCTATCCATTGAACGGCTTTTATTTTGTAACGGTAAAGGACGTTTTGCATTTGTAGACGCAAACGGGAGCGGATCAAAACAAGGTTTCAAGCAAATCACAACCATTTCTACTCATTAAACAGAGGAAATTATAAATAAAGGCCTGACTATAATACAAGCCTCCTTCAAATAAAGGCCTGGTACATCTTATTTGAGGAAATACGGTATACAGTACGTTTTTTTACTGGTTTGATGTTTTTTTACATTCTGAACCATCATACTTTGGCAATACTGTACTTAATTATAGCCACGTTAATAAAGTAAATTGTAATTTGAGAGACTAAACTAATGAGCACTTTTCTCATAGCGCTTTGTTCTCTCTTCATTAGAATCTGGCTCTCTCTGTGGAATAATCTGTTTAAGAGGTCCAACATCTGCTGTTACCACACACACAAACACACACACGGTCCCAGGACGAGCAGCTTGCAGCTTCACGCCTGCAACCAACCTGCTCTGACACACTTTGCACAAACACACACACACTCACAGATATTTATGAGCTATTGTTTCTTTTGTTATTACGGAGCGAGTGTAAACTAAAACTGAAACTTGTATCTCCGCTCCTTCTTAACTTGCTGGCCAGGTTGTTGCCATGGAAACCCAGTGATTTAATTGCTAAACAGAGCGTCACGCTGCGTTTCACCTTGAGAACACACACACGTGTACACGCATACACACAGACAGCTGTGAGGCGGCCGTACGCTCTGCAGAAATGGACTCAGAAATGTGTGAATGGAGGGTTGTAAATTCACCACAGAGAGATTTACAGCACACACACACACACACACTTAGAGAAAGACCAGGAGGAGGGTTTACCACAGTAGACTTGATCTGACTCCTCCACATCTCTGACTCTCTTTTGTGTTTGCTCTGGGTACAGGAATAGAAAGTATCTCCTTTGATTTAAAAAATGTAACACAATTATGAACTGATATGTACCTATTGTATGGATTTGCAACTTCTGTTTACATTATGCAACACACACTTACAACGTTTATGCCTAAAAACAATAAAGCAATGTGTTCTGACAACTGATAGCTCTGTATTTGGAATTTTCCACTACAGAACATCTGTCTTTTAGATTCCTATAATGCAGTTTCCTGTAGTATTTAGGATATTTAGAAAGTAAGTAAGTAAGGATGTCAACTGTGGATCTGCTGCATCAATCTTTAAATTCAATAATACACAGCATGGAATTAAATAGAATGCCAAGCCCAGGTATTTTTTTATTGGTCTAGTGTATGTTTTAGCTAAAAGATAGATGTTTGCTCCTTCAATGGCTTAAATCTGATGAAAACGTTTTCCCAGTGAGGATGACGATATGACTCTACATGGATAGAATGTCACAGCATTAAAATATAGGCTGTAAAGCAAAGCCATTCAGATATTTAAAAAGAAGAGCCAGTTCAGTCAGATGTGTCCACTATCCTTGCATCATCATCTGTTTGTGCAGTTCTCTCAATTACTAGCAGTTAAGGCCAAAAATGAGTTCTGTGAAGTCACAGTGACCTTGACCTTTGGTCATCAAAATCTAATCAGTTCATCCTTGAGTTCAACTGAATGTTTGTCCCAAATTAGGAAAAAAAATCCCTTAAATTCCTAAGATATTGCATTCATAAGAATGGACAGATATGAGGTCAAAGCAAACTTGACCTTTGACACCAAAATAGTTTCAGTTCATCCTTGCATCCAAGAGAACATGTTTTGAATTTTGATATTTTCACATTTTAAGATATCGCATTTTAAATGTAATAGGGCCATGGACTCAATATATGGACTAAATATTTCCCAAAAATTTATTAGATTTACCAAGTCGCTGGATGTTCTATCTTTTCTAATGCCCTGTCCACACTCATACGGAATGAATTAACATTTTTCTTTATGTTTGGGCCTCTCATCCACACGTAAAGGGTATTTTAGGTCACTAAGAGATTAGAAAACAATGGTGTCCCACCCAATTCACACATCTATTGTTGCTTTGTGTAATGAACTATGAACTTATGTCTGAAACAGCAATGTGGCAGATCTAAAGGATCTATAGGTCATATAAGTGTAGAAGTCAGTGTTTTACCTGCAATAGATTGACGTCAGCATCCACACATTTGGAGACGGACACATGTACCGGTGTTGTGGTGAGATCTACATCATATCAAGAATACACACTCAAAAAGCCAAATGAGCACTTTTATAACGTAAGTTGTCGTTGCTGCTCAACTTCATGACAGACTGAAGCCTCTGCTCTGCTTCGTCCAATATTATCTGAAGTCTGACTATGTGTTGTCTGAGCGTTTGTAGACATTTGTAGTCATCTTTGCATTCCAGTGTGAACAGAGGTATTTTGTAAAATGTCATGTGGACAGAATTTATTTTTTTTAACAGAGAAGGAAAATACCTGTTTAGAAAAATATCCTTATTAGTGCGGACAGAGTGTATGTCTCTCTCTTTGAGAATAAGGTCATAATGTTACGAGAATAAAGTAATAATATTTAAAGTCAAAATATTACAAGAATAAAGTCATGATATTAAAATTCAAAATATTCGTAATAGTCGTAATAGAAAAACGTAGTATAAAACTTAGTGTATGGCTTTTCTCTAAATAATATGACTTTATTCTTGACAAAGTCTGACTTTTAGATTTTTTTGTATCCTTTGTGTATCCTACAGCAAGGTAAAGTGGTTAAAATATATAGACACACACAAAACAACCATCTAGTGAAGTGCTGCCCCTTTCTGTTGATATTTTTTCAATGTTCTAACTAATAGGTTGGTGGCACAAAGAACAGCAAGTAAACAGTGCTGTTATTATGTGACACTGTTTTATCAGCAGTATGAACATGATTGGATGTACATAGTCAGCTGGTATCCAAACAACTCATGTATGTTTAATGCCCTGCTTTACCTCACACAATGTTCCAACAACTGCAGCAACTACATTTAACAGCTTAAACATCAACGACAAAACTTCCTACTTTGCTGTAATAAAACCCTATAGAGTTTTAATACAAGCCCCTTTTAAAGTCTCCACAAACCAGCAGCAGTTACCAGACACTTCATTAGTCTCAATATATCCAACAGAGCTCAGCTAAACATGTAAAAGGTCATAAAAATTATTTAAGCAGAAAGAGACAAGAGGATGACAACAAGTAGTTACAGCTAACGTCTTTTTTAACATCTAGCTGATGCCTTCGGGGTAAAATTATCTTCTAAACAGCAAGGAGAGCACCAGCCATCAGCTGCAAAGAACGCCGGTGTTCTTTGTGATTTTATAGAGACGGAGATGCCGAACAGTAACTGCTGTTGATTTTACTGCTTTTTAAACACCGCTAAAAACTACACATATGCCCTTTTATAACTTCCAAATTGAATGAGCGCATCAAGAAGAAGAGGTGAAGGAGGCGATTAGAGTCAGACAGAGAGAGGCAGGAAGGTAATTACTGACAGCATTAGCGCTATTTAAATGTAGCAGAAGCTGCAAGCACTCAGTAACCTTTTACAGCTTCCGAAGAAATTCAAAACGGCGGCTGCAAGTGTGAAAGCCAGCAGAGAAAGGAGATTTTTTAACAAGATGGAGACGGATAGAGATGGAGGAAGGTGATTATTGTGGCTGTTATTGCCTTTTAAAGGGGCATTACGCCAAGTGTTATCGCCCCACTGTACACTCTCTATGGAGCCATAGCACTGCTTAACACTGTGTGTGTTTGAATTTGATCGTAAAGTTGTGACGCAAACAATGTATGTGTGCTGTTAGGAGTAGATGGGATCAAATTTTGTATTTCTGTAGCTGTGTTTCCATAACATATTTTTAGGAACATTTTGAAGTGTCACAGTAAAAAAGTTTGTGGAAATGGCAAAATTTTGAAAACAAAAAACCCCACTTCCGTCCATAATGCGCACAGCGGGAGATGTAACCACCTTTTTTCTGATTTAGCAAACATTTAACCAACGTGAATGATCAGCTACTTCCCCTGCTCCCAGTTCAGTCCAGTGACGAATAAATACATGTTTTTCTTTTGTAAAGAGTGTCTAATACATGGTTCTAATGACATAGAGGATTTAAACTGGGGCACCAACCACTAATGTTTCCTCAAAAGCCCAGAATCTTTTAGGGTTTTTTTAAACAACTTTTTTGTAATTTCCTCTCAGTCTGACTGAACTGGCAAACTGCACTTAGCTGGCTACCTGACGTTAGCTGATTTGACTGTATGGAAAAAAAAAACAGATATGTGTATATCAATGTCTTTATATATTTATATTCATTATCTAAATAAAAATTGTAGAATTATTGAAACTGCAAACTTGGCAAAATTTAAAAAAAAAAACTTTTCGAGAGTTTCAGAGTTGAATTTTCAATTACACCAATCACAATACATTATTATCTCAAGGCACTTCACAAATTATGATTGAGGCTATACAGAGACAAAACTCAGCAATCCTCCAAGAGCAGGACCAGGGCGACAGGGGAGGAAAAACTTCCGGCAGAATCGAGCTCCAGGTAGGCGGCCATCTGCCTCGACTGGCTGGGGTTAGTGGAAAGAGAAGAGAGAAAAGAAAAGCAACAAGAAACAGAAAGAACAACAAACAACACAGACACAGGAGGAAACACTGGACAGGTTCAGAACCACCACACATCGGGAACGTATAGATCCAGAGATACCTGCAGAAAGGAACAGAAAGAGAGAGGACAGAGATGAAAAAACACAAAACTACAGGAAAGGGAAGACACAAAGTTACATGACACAAAGTTACAAGACACAAGTAACATGTAATGGTGATAAATATAATCGACATCGATATATACATGTTTACATCAAGTTTGTGTTGGAGTCTGTTTGGTTCTGAGAGTCGGTCTTTTGTTAATGTTAGTTAACTCAATTTGGAAGCTAATGATGCTTGAGCACAATGAGCACTTAAAATTTGAAGCCAAATCATCTCGATCTCCCTCTAGTGCCTGTCTGCAGTATAAATCATAAATCCCGCCCCCTCCATGTTATTCAGTGAGACTTTGGCCAAACTAAAAGGACACATCCAATGAATGTTTCCCAAAGGTGATTTCGGTCTTTGTAGGTAGATTTCATCAGGTAGATTTGGACAAAAACAAGTCCTGAATCCATCTAACATGCAGCCGACAGGCTCCCCCCATCTACTGTGCAGACTCTGGTTCCAAATTGTGTCACACAGGCATCATGGTGCCTGATATAACCACTGGATTTTGGCTTAACTTTTAAATAACATCTTCTAACACAACATTTTCTATGCTTTAAACCAAACCATAACCTTTTCCTAACCCTAAGACCACTTTTATTGCCTTAATCTTAAAACTAACAGGAATCAGGATGTGAACTCCAGTCTCTAGAGGTCCTGATTTATGTATATTTTATGACAAATTACATTACGATTATACATATCTCATCATATATTTCCAGAAACATACAATGACTTTTTTCAGTTGATCAGGTAAAACAGTTCAGGACTATTTTGCCTAAGTATCAACTTTTTATCACATTATTATAATGTATAACAGTCAATTTTTAAGGTGATAAACTACTGATGTGAACATGAACATTTAATTATTTTTTTATATATCTGACTGAGCCATCTCTGTCATGAACTGGCAACCTGTCCGGGGTGTTCCCTGGCTTCACCCAATGTCAGCTGGGAAAGACTCCAGCCCCCATGGGACCCTACAAAGCAGTTACAGAAAATGGATGAAGGAATAACTGAGCCATAATAATTCTTGTGCTTTTATTACAGTATTATTATTATTATACCTTAAATGAAAGATAAAAGAAGCAGGAAAGGAGAAAAAAAACTTATGAGGTTAATGAGACAACTTTAAATGGAGTCTTTGGAAAAACAGTGAGACATGTGGAAGGAACAAAATGTATATACAGAGAGTGAGGGAGACAGGCAGGTGGACAGACAGGCAGTCGTGAGGTTACTTAGTGTTCAATACTGACCCAATACACTGCTACCAGCCTGGCGTCACCAGCACTATATGTGTATGCATGTGTGTGTGGAAACGTCTGGCGTCATTCAGACAAGCCACTTGTCCAAAACGCAACGATTGATTTAGGTGGAGCCATGGAGGTAGAGACACAGTGTTGTTGCATTTTCAGCCAAACTGCAAAATCAATGCAAAGTGGATCTGAATGAAAGAAGTACACACTGCTTTCATCCACTGTAAGTGTGTGTGTGTGTCTGCTGGTAACCCACAGCGACAGAGCGCTGTCGGCCATTACAGCTCCAGCGTCTCCGCAGCGACCATTAATGATAATGTTGTTGTTGTTGCCATGGCTACAAATACTCTCGTTCCACTCCATTTGCATTTGGAGAGAGAGACTGATGGGAGAGAGAAGTAGTGGAAGGAGTATGGGAAAAAAAAAAAAAGTCATGCAGATTGAAGATATTCAGATTTTTCTCTCCTCTGTGTTAACCTCCACTCTATTTCTTTGCTCTAACCCAAATGTGATTCACTGTATATTTATACAATCCATTAAAAAGTCTGAAAGGCTTTCAGTGTGTGACATCACCACGATGCAGTTAAAGTTATGGCATCCAATCCAGTCTTCACTCTGAGTGGCCAAAAATCATTAGGAGTCAATCTGCCACTCATTATATAGAGCAGATGCATTACCTCTGATGTTTCAGAATCAGCTTTCATTACTTTGAAAGGTATATATGCCACCACGCAGAAGATTGAAAAGCTGTAACAGATGACAAGTGCTACTACTGTAATAGTCACTCTTTCACTTTCTTTGACAGACAGGTAATGTCTGTTCAAAGAAACTGCTACTACACTTCTCAAGCATCACATTTTTTGCAAAGTACATGTAGTTTGCAATGCTAACACTTACAGAGAGTAACTAAACCAAACCACTGTGGTATTTAGTAGTGTTGTTGACCAGTTCAGGTGCAAAAGTTAACATTTTAGTGTAAAGTATTCTACATATTTGTCCAAACTTTGAATTGAACAATAGATTGTACCACCTAATATCACTGTGAATTGCATCACAATCTGCTCCATTTTAAGGACCTACTCACAAAATATTTTGCGCTAATGACATGCGCAAACACGCTCATAAAGTTTTGTACCTGATCTGCTGTTTCTAGATTGGTCCATAATGAAAACCCCTCAAACTGCATGTCTGTAATTAGCAGAGATACACACACACACACAACACACACACACATGGAGCTCTCCACAATCACAAACCAACTTTCATTTATTTTGTACCTTTTGCTTCTCTAATATTAGGTCAGTAACACAATCAACTGAAAAATAGGCTTCAGCTATTAATGTGACTCAGGCAAGTCAGAAACTTGTTCATTAATGTCTGATCCTTAGATTAAGATTGTTCTTGTGTCACTGAATGTATCATTGCAGAAACATTAGTCCTGATATTGTGTTTGGTGCTCTTAGCTGGCAGCAGCGTCACATAGCAGCTGAAACCATGAGTGCATCTCCGAACTGTGCACCAGGTTAGCGGCCGCAAAAGCTGTACAATCCTTTTTTTGCATCTGGCCTGTTGTGTTGTAAAAATGCACAGTGACAGTCCTCTACTGGTTAAAACCTGGGTATTGCAGTTGAACTACTGGCTGATCTGGTGGCAGGTGACTAACAGCTAGCGGCACCTTTTGTCACTAACCAACCCCCATAGCTTGTTAGATTATTAGAATATTTTAGTGTAAATTTCATATTTGTGTGTTTACTGAATTCAGTAGATTAGTCATTGATTTTATACAGTTTAGTTAGGCTTTTTTAACTTTTTATGAAACCTGTACATTTTTAGCTTTAGGCAATAAAATATTATGGTTTGGTTTAAATATTACTAAATAACTCTCTGTATCAAACAAAGCTCTGTTATCCTTCCCTAAATGTAACCATAAAAAGTGTAATATACAAGACAAAACCCAACAAGATGTTAAAACACTATAAGAAATATTAATATGAAACATATTTTTGGTTAAAAAGACACTGAGGTTATATCTAGGCCTATCCATTGATGTCCCTTTCTGTCTTTCCAAGGAATCAGTTTAAAGTTGTGTCAATAACTTCCTTCTTATATGAGTCATTGTAGGAGGAATAATAATAATATAATATATTGTGTAATAAAAGCACAAAGGCTCATTGATATAAAGATAATTCAATGTTCCTGTTCACATCAGCAGTTTTTCACCTTGTAAATTATTAGGTTTTACCTTCTAACAATACGCTGTGACTTTACTATGAAGGCAAAATAGTGGTAAACTGTTAAATGAGGTTTAGTGATGTCACTGTGGTTTTCCATGGTAGTTACATACACATATGTACTGAGCCTGTGACCTCGGAGTGAACTTGAGCACGAGAAAGAGAGAGAGAGAGAGGTAGAGGCGAATGAGAGCGAGCGACCGAGCATGTGACAGAGAAAGAGGGAGTGATAGCGAGACACAAGAGTTAGACAGGAGGACGCCACTGTCTCCATCCCTCTCACACACTCTGTCTGTCTGTGAGAGTGTGTGAGTGGATAGGTGGGAGGATTAAGAGGATCACAGGTCACAAGTAATATCACACAGACACACACAAACGCACACACACCACACAACATACAAATATTCTCATCCTTTTCTCCTGTCCGCATTTCCTGTCCTCTTCCGTCCATGTGTCCTCCCCTCTTCTTTGCTCTCCTCTATATTTGGACACATCTACTTTCCCTTTTCTGCCCTCTTCTTGTCTCCTGCCACACGTCTCCCCGATCCCCTCATTTGCACACATCCTTTCCTTGTCTCCTGTTTCCATGTCTCCTCCCTCCATGTCTTTTCCTTCTCTTTTCTTTTTGATGTTGCCTCTGCTTTCTGTTTCATCTCCCCCTGATGTCTCCTCTCCTCTTTTATCATTTCATCTCATCTCCTTTACATGCCTCCTATCCCTTTGCATGATGTTCCTCTTCCTTCCCAAGTGACAACCTTCAGGGCTAAAAAAAAAGAAAATGAAGCCAATGTGAAAATGTCAAAACCTGCCGTTCCTCAAATGGCTTTTGAAGTTGGCTCCAAAAGGGAGTCTATCATCATAGCACACATGTGACACTGACTCCACAGTCAGACTTTCAGAGCTTGTATTTATTGAATAAAACCTGACAAACAGCTCTATTGTAGTTGTGGTTAAGAAGTTACACTAACAAGACTGTCAAAGGTGAATGTTTCATGAAGTTTATTAGTACTAATAACCGGCCTGTTACATGATCTAACCTGGCATTCATTTGGTATTACATTATGGTCTGTCAGCTAGCTTGCTAATTAGGGCAACTTGTGCTAATTATTGTGTTTATACTACCATTATCTCTCACCCACCACATTTTTGACCATATAGTCCAGTCCTATTTAGAAGTGATGTTGGTGTTTTCAGTAAGTTAGAAGTAGCGTTAGCTTGGCAAGTGTCATCCATTTTCCCTTGTGCTTCTCCAGCTCCACCTTCTTGTCTAAATATGGTCACTTTTGGCTCCAAAAAGCCAAGATGGCGACGTCCTTGAGGCTTCAAAAAGGTTGTTACGTCCACTTTTTTTATAGACTCTATGGTCTGCTCTCCTGTCCTCTTCTCTCCTTCTGCATATCCACTTTGCCGTCCTTTACATGTTTTCCTCTGTACTCTCCTGTGTATCTTACCTTTAACTTTCCTCATTTCTTGTCTTTTCGTAACTTTCCTCAAAATGCCTCCTTTCTTTATTGGTGCAAACTTGTAGCTTTAAAAACACAATTTTTGTCAATAAAATACTCAGGAATACCAAACATCATTGCAGGACTCTGTTGTCAGAAGTCCATATGAGAGAAATCCTTCTAGTTGTTATTTATTGAACCGTGTTCGGTAACGGCTAGTATTATAGACGTGTGTGTGATTCGTCCTAATGGTATTAGCCATATTCTGTATTGGTTTACATTATGGACGTGCGCAATTTTACGCCTCTTCAAATATTTTGGGAGCCCTAAAGGCCCCCGGAGTCCAGACTGCCAGGGACATCCAGAAATATGCCCTCTTAAAACACACTAAAATATGGAAGCCGAGTTTTTTAATGGAGCATGCAGCGCTGAATATGACAGAGAGAGAGAGAGAGGATCAATCTGCTGTTTTTACGACGGAGGACTATAAATGTGTCGGATGTAAATTGTTTTGGAGATGCTGCCGCTCTCAGAGCCTGCTACAAGAAAGATAAATCCACACACACACACGTGTACACACTCATAGACACATACGCAAACAATGTTACAGCGAACCCAAAACTATTATGACCTCTTACCTTCCTGCTTCTACTGCTTAGAAATTATGAAGTCATTTACTTTTATAGAACTCATTGTAGTTCATATCCTGCCTCAATTTTTGTAATTATTTTCATTTGTTCAATTAACCGTTCCGTGTTATTTTCTCTGAGATTTGCCTCTAAACATGCAGGTCTTCATCAATCTAGGAATATCATTAAAGAGGAGCAATGCTTAATTTAATCTGTTTATTTTAGATTAATTCTGTTGATTTAAAGTGGGCATATTTAAATCTAATTTAAACCTGGTTTTAACAGTATCACTTTCACCAATAAGAGAAAACCTGAGAATCATGTTATCAGCTTAATTCCTTTCTGACCTTGCATGTGAAATTACGTACGTAGCTGTGAGGCGACATATGCAGATTTCACAACTGATTTTCAGGCAAGTAAATAACTATTTCTGATTGAAATAACAAGTGAATTTCAATCAGATGCGTCCACTATCCAAGTTGATCTTTGACTTTTTGGACATAAAATGTCATCATGTTATCATATTATCTATATATTTGTGTGAAAACTTCTTATAATTAGAGTATGAATTCTTGAGTTATGACCGCCCAAAAGTGTGTTTTGTGAGGTCACAGTGACCTTGACCTTTGACCTTTGGTCACCAAAATCTAATCAGTTCATCCTTGAATCCAAGTGAATGAAAGTTTGAAGATATTCTGCTGGCCAGTTCGTGAGATATCTTGACATTAAACATAATGGGGACCGACGAACAGACAAACCACAAAGCCGCAATATTATAAGAAAAAAGTCAAAAGACTAATATTACTGGATAAAATCATAGTATTTTGAGAAAAAAAGTTTCAAGAACAAAGTCACAATTTTACTTGTACGAAATGTCATAATAGAGATGAAGAAATCAGGAAGTCGTGTAGCATCAAATAATGTAATGAAACAGTAAACCTATTGGCTTCTTTTGTAATACCATTTTCATTAAATACAAACAGTGCCTGCTAGGCTCAGACTGCTGCGTTTGGGTACCTGATACCTTTTTTTTTTTTCATTCACTTTATTGTCCCTGCAGGTAAATTCAAGCTCTACATTTGAACAAATAAGCGGTGCCCAAGGACCACCTGCTTTTCTAATTACCATAGTCAAGGCCACTGATAGGAGAATGAACATGCATGTATTTGATGGTGGGGCAAAATGGAGGAAACTGTAGAAAACTATAGAAAGGCCCTGATCCGACTGGAGACCGAAACATCTCTTGTAGTAGCCTTTTTCCTCACACCTGGAGGCCTGTGGACCGGCAGCTCAGGACTCCTTTACAGTAATGTATATTAATTAGAGCCTGAGCACTGACCAATACAGAGGCCTTCTTGAAACTATATGAATTCTTCTTCTTCTCCTCGGAGAGAATTTACCTGGGTATCTTCCAACTTGATCAGTTTCATCTAAGCATGTTTGCAATGAAAAGGTGGTGATTTTTCTTTTCTTTTGAGCTGTGATGAGGTAGCAAGTTTTGATGGTTTGCCATTGTGGACACAGGAACATTTAATTCCTTTGGCCAACATCTGATAAGAGGCCAGGCCTGAAGACATCTATATGGGTGTAATACACCATATCAATGTGTGCAATCATCAGCGGTTTTAAAGTGTAACTTTACCCCCATTCTGAATCAAACTCCACCCACTGCATGATTTTAAAAAACGCTACAAAGTCAGAGAGAGGGTGAGCGGAGGTGAGGAGGAGTTGAAGGGCCAGGTGTGGATGTGGGACAGGAGTAGTTCAGGGACACCAGCAGGACAGTGAATCACAAGACGCCAATGTAAAACCATATGAGGCTCTGACAGGGTTAGCTTAGGGTTTTGTACTACTTTGCCACGTAAATAAATGAAATGGCTAAATCTACGTCAGCATCAGCGTGAGAAACCTCAGGAGTGGTGTTTTGGGCCGTTTTCACCTTAAAATACAATGTATTATCACCAGCATTGATGTGTTTCATCACAATTAGGTCAAATAATTCAGTTTACATTACAGCTCAAAAAACATGGTTTACTATTTAGTATCACTTTAATTGTATACATTTTATTGTTTTCAGCATGTTGCATATACATGAATGGACAGTATTATATTTTAGTTTTTTCATATAAATTGTAGTACCATGAAGTAGAATCGACAATAGTGCTTATGTTTTTTTTTAATAATGTTTTAAATATTATGATGCTTTGTACTTTCTAGTGCACTTACAATCTGCAAAGAAGCCATCAACAAATAATAAGTGAAGAATCAATTTGTAGATGCAACATATGAAAAACATGCAACAATACATGTCAGTCAGTATCACCAAGATGAATAAAATGTGATAATTACCTCTACAATGTAGTGATGTAGTGGTAAAAAGCATCAAATGTCAATAGTTAAGAACAATGTGTGTAAAGGCACTTATTTCTATTCTATCAGTAAAAATTTTCCTCTTGAGCAAGAATCATAAGTGTGTACTAAATAATATGTAGGTAACACATGCAGTATTTATTGTGTAGTGCTCAATCAACGACTATATATGTCACTTGAGAATACTGTGACTGTGTTAATAAACCATTCATGTAATGTGTTCCTGAAAGACGACTGCTAAATCACTGATACAAAATAACTATTAATAACTTGCTTTATAGTTGCTGGAGCTTTTTCCACAGTTAGTCACTAAAACTAAGGGCTCAGAGTTGTTTTAAGGTTGCTGTTTTTTTGAGGTATGATATTAGTAGGTTATGGTTGTACTTAAGTAAAGGCACTTATTTACACACTAGAACTATCAGCTAGAAGCCAAAGTGTGTACTAACTAATGGACTGCTAACACATGCAGTATTTGTTGTGTACTAATGCCTCATGGACTATATGATATGCCATTTGAGAATACTGTTATTGTTATGTAATGTGTTCCTATAGATCTCTCTGAAAATGTGACTTAATGTTTAATGATGAACTGCAAATCTACGACACGAGATAGACAGACAGATAGA
>JAPQRN010000026.1:5370466-5380514 GCA_037367275.1 Coranthus polyacanthus
AAAGGATACATTTGCAGAAAGTTTGAAAAGTAAGTTAACTATGTTGATATAAATATGCATGTTCCAAAAAACAGCAGCTGTGGTTTATCATCCACTGAAGGTCAATTTTTACATACATTTGCACTGTTGTTTGGTTGAAGCTTAAACTGCATGGTCATCATTCCAGTGATGGTGGTGGTGCAAACTTCTAGCACTACAGATAATATTACAGAATGTAAGCTTGCTGTTAATACACACTCTGTAATGTTTTATAACACTTCATGTCCTTGGAGATGTTGGACCAGATTCTTCTTGTGATTGTACATCTGGCTTATTTGTTACCGGGCAGACTGATGGCCATATTAATACAAGGTGACGCTCAATTGGCTGGAGTAATGTTGCATAGACAACAACACTTTCACTGATTGGACGATCAGTCATCCACTTCCAGCCCCAGGGGGGTGACAGTCTGTCTCCCCCCCTCGTCCTAAACCAACAGGATTACATCACATCCTGTCTGTCTTCAGGCTGTCTGTTGACACGTCCTGCTGACCTGTCTGCTCTAAGTCTTTACATCTGTCCAACAAGACATTGTCAAGTGATTTATATTTCAACGTATGTCCTTGGTGGTTGTCATCAGGAAAGTGTCTTTTTCTCTCTGCAGTTTTGCTTCAGGAGTACATTAATAAAGCCATTTCACTCAAAGCTCAGATTTTCACCTGAAAGGTTTGTACGGAAATGTATAAAAACTGATTTTGGGGGTTCTTATTAAAGCTTGTACACCTCTACAGGGAGAAAAAATATTTGGATGGACATCTGTATTTCTACCTGCAGAAATATACTGTACGTTTGACCAATGAATTTCAACCTGTGTTGCCAGATGTGCGATAATTATCCCCTCTGTACAATGCATGATCAGTGATTCCACTTAGTATTGGTAGTTGTAATGAGTCTAGGGTATGTCCTTTTAATTCATTTCCCGACACAATCAGAAACAGTCAAATAATGATTCAATGTCCATAAATGCATCTCTTCTCACATGACATCTTCCCAACCATCATGCTGCTTGTGGTGATAAATGCAACAATTTTATATATTTCATATTATACTCAGTAACATAGGGCTAATACTATACGTGTGTGTGTATGTCTTGTTTATGATTTGTGTACAATAAATTCCCAACAAAAAATGATTATTTCAGGCCTCTGGTACAATAATTTCACATTTCTCATCTGGCAACAGTGGTTCCAACTACTGTTACTAATGAATGCATACCAACCCTGCTATGGGAGTATATCCACCGTCAACAATATATCACTAGGCACCACAAAAGGCTATGCACTATCACGCGCCTTTGGCCTCAAGTCAAGCATCTCCAAGGCGTAATGTTAGTTGAGCACCACAAAGATAATAATATCATTATGTTTATCAAAAGACAATTTAAACAAATGAAGCCCAACTAATTATCTACTATTTTCAAAGAAATGTAAAAGCAAAATGCTCACCTCAAGGACACTGCCAGTTGTTGCTCAAGGTTGACTGGTTTGCGGGTGTTGGTGTATTTTCTCTTGTGTGTGTGAGGCGAACAGCCCCACACAAAATCTGAAAATACAGCCTGAAGCAACTGTTTTCGACAAAAAGGGAACATGGCAACATGGAAAATTCACATCTAACTGATGTGCATAGTTCTCAAGTGTTGAAATTTGCATGCAGATTTTCCGTATTCCTCTGTCATAATTTTGCTATCATTTGGTGTGAATGCAAATTTTGACCATTTGCATGAATTGTGTTGGCTAGCAACTGACCTTTATTTGAATACAGTTCAATACATTTTCATATGCTATGTTTACTTTTCAGCAGTCACTATGAATGTAATAGTATTCAGAGAAGCTGTTTTTACTTACCTCTTGGCTGCAGTGAACATATAACATATGCAGGACATTTGCACTTCCATTACACTTCCACGAAATCCATGAAACTGCTGTGGAGATCTGCAATGCAAAAGTAAATATGGCCCCGTCTTTTCTTTTTTTAATGTGAGGTGTCAACAGCCCTTTTGCACAAAAACTACCAGTTTACAGGAAATGACTGGAGCTTATTGGAAGTTTGGTTTACAGAGTCTAGTTAGTATTGTTTCCAGTCACCTGTTGTCTATGACAACAGCTAACGAGAGATTCAAACAGCAGACTGAATGACAAGGAAATGATAAAGTACAATGAAAAGATAAGTGATTACAATTTATTGATCTAATGTTAACTCTCTCTCTTTCCTACACTTGATCAACCTGTCGGAATTTAGCTTATTTTTTCAGTACTAGCTAGCATGTACACAGTAACTTTATTCCTTACTTAGCCTTCTACAATCTGTAGACGTTATTATTACACAAGCACTGTGCAAAACTGCGCTGTGCTGCTTTCTAAATCTTCAGACACAAGATTAAATCCCCAGTCTTGTTTTGTGTGTGATTCACACAACCCTACTCCTTACAGGTGTAGCCAGTGGAAAAAAATACATTCCACCGCACATCCACTCCACAAGCAGTCCGTATACATTAAGGTGTTCAGTGTAGCAACAGGGTTACATCAAATGCATGCACATACCTGTGGCATTTGACAATGTATGAACTGCATCCTGCATTTTACATGTCAATATCAGATTTGACATAATTTAATAATATAGGATTTTGATCATTTAACTGGCAAAATATGAGCTTCAAGAAAAATCAATTACATTTGGCTAAATTAGGACCAAGATATGAAGATTTTACAAATAACAGTGCTTCCTGAAGGACAAGAATAGCACTTATCACAAATCACATGTTTTTGAATCTTTGCCCAAAATGTTTCAGCTGTTCAAAACCTGCACACTATAAAACATGTAGTACAGATCACAACGGGCATATGCATTGCTCAGACTAACATGTTTCTAAAGGTTCAATATGAAAAATGTACCTGTGCTTATGTTAAGTTTAAGCAAGGAGCTGGTTGTTTGCTGACAGATGCAGGAAAATTCTTATGCTTGCTCCAGAGTGCCTTTCTTTAGCCCATCTAAAGTGCTATCTGTGTGCAATGCTACCTACTATTAGCTTAGAATTAGCTAACATCAACAAACAACTAGCTCCCAGCACAACACGGTAACTTGTAACTAGGATATTGCTATTCTTTAACTCATGATTGATTGTCATATGTCATAATCATGTTTTTGAAGTGTGTCCACTTTTGCATAAATTGCAGTGATACTGTATGTGGTTTGATATCAGCCTGAAGTGTCAAATCACAATAACAGATTTCTGGAAAGAGGTTTTTTTTTTATGTTGTTGGATGGTCTTAGGAATGTCTTGCTCCTCAGAGCAGAAATTAGAACATAGAGACAGCCTTCACGATAAAGTCCCGCAACAATTTTCAGGTCAGAAAAGAAAGGAATGAATGACTGAAATAAGGGAATTGGGAGGTAATCATAGTGAGGGGATTAGTGAAAATACCCAAGGCATCTAAATTTGTTTTATTTCTTTTTTTATTTTAACAGGAGCAGGCCAACGACATGGACAAACTACAGACAAATTAGCTGAAAAGGAGGGGCTTCATTGCTCTTCTGCTGAAGTGGAAAGGTCTCCCATTTAAGTAGAAATACAGGAAAAATACAGAGACCAGCCTTCTACCCTTAAAGGCTAAAAACACTGGAGCATCAAAGAAGGCAGCAGGGAAATGTCTTACTGTCTGAGCTGGGGGGATCCACCTACTTTTCTGAGGATACAAGTGACCAGTTGCCCAGATTTACCACTGCTGAAACGCAGGCCAGGAAGCAGCATTTGAAGCGAAACGATTTACAGCTAACTTGCAAGAATAACAGTAAGATCCATCAGCAGCCACCTCATCTCCCACCCCAAAGTACATGCAGGAAGACTTTTCCTTCCTCCTGGTGTGGAAGGATCCCACTACTGTTTAGTTGACACAAAGGAGCCGTTTCCCACATTGATTCCCAGAATCATTAGACAGCAGCTGGAAGGCTACAAGCAGAAATTCAGGAAGGTCCCACCTCATTCCCCTTCACTTTCTTCTGTATCTCCTTCCACATTTTCTTTCTCCAAACCTTTAATTTACCCCACTCTTTCTGTCTTTCTTTCTTTTCCCATCATCCTCTGTGCAACACAGCTGCAGTATGTGTTGGAATATGCATGCAAGTTCCACAGCCGAGAAAATGAAGCACCAAAAGAAAAGGTTGTCTGACTGCTTTTCAAATGTCCTGTGTTTCCACCTGGGATTTAATTAATGTGCAAACTCACCTGAATAAAAACACCTGGAGGTAAACAGCAGTTCAGTTGCACATGTGTTCACTTCATTTGGGACAAACTCTCTAAACTGAACCACTTCTACCACATAGTCCTCCATTAGGTCGCAATGTAAAGCATATGCATGAAACAAAAGAGAATGAAATGTGGACGTAGCCACCATGTCACCCACTGCTTCGTGGACTGCCATGTTGATGTTTGGCTGTCACCATCTTGTTTTTTTGGAACCAGAAGTGACCACATTTAGATAATAGGATGGATCCAATACTGTATTAATGCTAGCATTAGCCTTTATAAGGCCAGGTATTATAATTAAGTTCTGGTATACTTCATGAAACACTGTGTTTTGTTAGTGTAACTTCTTAACCACAACTACAGTAGGAAACATTTTTCATCTGGCAACACAGATCTCCAAACAGTTGAATATGGAAATTAACTAGAGTCTGAATTTTTTTTGTACCAGGCTGTAAAGTGTATCATTTATTTCTGCTGTAAATTTTTACATGGGGTTCCATGGGGATTGACTCGCTTTTGGAGCAACCCTCAAGTGGCCATTCAAGGAACTGCAGGTTCAGCCCTGGAGATCGCCGTGACGGAGACAGCGAACCAGGTGAAATGAAGGTTAACATTTTAAAATGCAGAAGCTGTAGAAAAGTGATATTTTCAGATGCTTTGTCTGCAGTTGTTGTTTTACACACTGCCCAAACAAACCAAGTTAGCTCCCACAAATTAATTTGCCAGCCATCTCATATGAGCCTGATGGAGAGGGAGAGAAAGGGAGAGAGTGATGGTTGGAAGGCTGGAGGGAAGAAAACACACCGTTTTCCAGCTGATTAATTTTTCCAATTTCATCGAGACACGACCGTAACCTGCTTCAATTAAAACACCACTCTGGAGACGGACACTGTGTGTGTGTGTGTGCGTATGTGTGTGTGTGTTCGTGCTATGTATATGCAGAGCTGATGGTTGTATTTTATTGAGTGGAAAATTGAATCAAATTGTTTCTTTCAAACAGTCTGTTCTCCTCTCCTCCCTCACACCTTCGCCTCCTCCTCCTCCTTTTTGTTCCTCCTCTTTTACCTCCACTTCTTCTTCATGTCCTGTACTCCTCACCTTCTCCTCCCCTGTATCAACTCCGACCAGAATGACCAATAACTATTCATATTTATGGCAATTTTTTTCCTTTAATTGACATTTTCAACGATACTCAAGAGTAGGGCTGCCTGTCAAGTCTAAGCAAACATCTACACTAAGTTTTTATTTGAACACAGCATTTAACATGCCTGAATCACATATCACATGACCGGGGGGGCTGATAACACCGCTGGACATGGGAATTATCGCAAACTGCTCCAGAAACAGTTTTCCTGCTGTTTCCTGCTGTGAATGTAATCAGTTGCTTCGTGATAAAAAAGCAGAATTTAACTGCACAACAGCTGCTAACAGAAACAAGGACAGAACCGCCTGTAATTCATTATCTGTGTTGAAGTAACAGCTGGTAGGCAAGACTGATGTATTGTTTTCTTCCGGAAATGGTCACATGAAAGGGGTGCCGACGAATTCGGGAAGAATACGTAGTTACCGATAAGACCTAATCAGACAGCAAGTGGTTGTCTAGTATTATTCCATATGTTTTCATTCAGTTAGAGATTGGAGACTTGAACAAGATATTGCATGAGCTTGGAAAATAATTACGCTAATGATAGTGCTTGAGAATTTTTTTTCAGTTCAGGAAAAAACCCACCTCCACTCTCTAGCTGATCACTCATGTCATGGTAGTAGCTAAAACTAGAAAATAAAAACACTAAGTCTTAGACAGCAAAGAGCACAAATAAACATATGACGAAGAGAGCGTTGGTGGAAATCCAATGAGAATGTTTTTGCTAGATACATTTGCTATCATTCTAGTAATTCCACAGTATACTTATACACACTCACTAAGACAGATGTTATTTATAGTTGTATACTATTGAATTATGATGTTTGCACCCGTTTGCAGATTCCTCTGTCAGAAAGTCTCTCTTTTCCAAATCCCCAGGCGAGAAGTTATTCAAACAACACTGCAACTGATCCACAGTTTCCCCTCTGTCACAGACCCTAGCTCACAAACATCCTCTTTTTTTAAAATGTGAGCTTAATACTCTTGTATGTAGGGTATCGGTACATTTCTCCCTCCAGATAGCAACAAACTATTTTCTCCCGGTTTCTGAATTGGAGAGAAATTTATTAAAACTACTCTTACTGGATGCTTGATACAAAGGCACACACGATTAGCGGTTCTGCTGATGATTCACTGAAACTTAAATCTTCTCTGAGACAGCTGACATAAATTATACAGTGTAGAGCAGGGGTTAACAAACTCTTTCAGCTTGAGACCCAAACTTACAAAATTTCATTGAACCGCCACTGTCAAAATAATGCTAATGATGCCTAATCCACATTAGGGATAATCCTATGAGTCTGGAACAGTTTGCCAGATCATGCCAGAAGATCATTCATGGCAAACAAGACAACACCAGCAAATGCAGCTAACACTGAGAAGTTACGTCAGCTAGCAACACACTTGTCACTCAGGAACAAACAAATGCAACAATTCAATTGCTAACGTACATAAAAGAAATCCATGACTGACTGATTATTCTGCTGTTAAAAATGCTCTTGAATGCTCTTCTGTCTACTTAACCTGCCAACTTGTGACCCAGTGGAAATGGAGTCGTGAGCCATTTTGGGTCTCAACCCTAAGTTTGGGAAAGACAGGTATAGAGGAAGCAGGGTAATGAAAGTAATTCAGTGAGCTGACATTGTACCAGGAGTACATCAGTACCACCACTGTGCTTATAGCCTATTGAGCTGCTTTTCCACTGACGGTAACTCACCTCGACTTTACTTGACTTGGCTCAGTTTTGTGGTGGTTGGGACTCAGCTGACTCAGATGAGTGTGGCACGCATCTGTCACTCACAGTGACCATGCTCTTAATCAGGGCCCATAGTTCTAGGCTGTAAACATGTTTATTTCTGCTGTACATTTGAGTATTTTAACATTGGGGTCTAAGAGGATTGACTAGCTTTTTCTCAAGTGGCCATTCAAGGAACCCATGTTGGGTTCGTCTTTCATCCCTGATGATTGCCGCTTCGTAATTATTCATTACATGATAACAAACACAGAAATTGTTCCATTCTTTTGAGGCTGAAGCCATTTACAAAGGTGTGGACTTAACATATGGGAGCTTGAAGAAGCATTATGTCACCTCAAGGCCCCGTTCACCCTGACATTTTGATGTTCACACTCAACGCTGCATGTTCTGTTTGGAACAGCTTTGACATCACTTTGACAAATGTCAGAATGATAATGTGATACTTTAACGATACCCGAAGGAGGACCTGTGTTGAGAAAAAAAAGTAGAGAAAAAAGGAAGGGAGAGAAGCTGGGAGACAGGTCAAATCAAGAGAGAACGTATGCTGTAGAGACACATGGGCGTGTATGTGCGCTCTGCCCCGTGCTGTGCACAGTTACTGGTGTGTGTTTGTACGATTCTCACAGTGTGAAAAATGTCCTCGGTGTCTGAGCATGAGGAGAATTATTGTCACGGAAACGACCTTCCTGACACCTCAACTCTGACCTCTGCCGTGATCCCTGGAAGGAATGGGGAGGATTCGGGATATGCCTGTTTCCCAGAAAGACAGTTCCAACACAGCAGGAGCTAAGAATACTCTCTCACACACACACAAGGAAAATACAAAATAGCTGTGCAAGCTCAAATAAACATACATAGTGCATATGTAAATATATGTGCACAATACAAACAACACACATACCCTGGGAACTTCTGGTGTAACATATGAGGAATGTTGGACTCATTTCCCATTGCAATTCCCTTCACATGTGTTTGCACAAGTCTTTTTTTCACTACCATGACAGTACACAAGTTGGCAGTACAGGCTACAAACAATAGGACTGTCAAAAACTAGTTACAGCAGTGTGGCCTGTTTTACTGCCTTTTGAAACACCACAATGAAAAAGTGCTGTTAAGACAGGTAAATATTTATGGTGTGCTGGTGTAGGGTAATATGGGGTAGTAAAAAAATACATGTCTATTTGCACCCAGGTGAGAATAACCAAACTGCATCTATTTACAATTCCAAGCAGTGGTGTAGTACTATGGAGAGGTCTTGAAGGTCTTGGTCTTTTCTCAGCATTGACAGTATTTTAGCATGGGCTTGTCTCACACAAAGGGAAAAAAAAAAAAAAAAGGACAAGAGGATTTTATTTCAAGACTGGTCAGACCACAACTGCTGGCATATCACTACATATCGCTTCAAATGCAACCAATAACTTGACTCATTTCTACTCTTAAATTTTAGCAGAAAAAGGTGTGGTGTTCTAGGGAAGATATAAGCTAAATCTTCTAATAAAACGTGTCAACCAAAACCACAAAGAGTTCATTTGCAACAACAGCATCCAAAAGAAAACACAGCAGTGTGTAAATTCTGCAATGGTTACTGAGACAGATGGGCTCATGGCAAACTTAACTTAAAGTCATGTCAAACTGTATCAGCACTTAGGAAACATAAAGAAACGTAGTGTAAGTAACACTAGCTAATGTTAGCAATCTGTGTCTGTACCAAACCTCTTCAAAAATCTCTTCACACCTCATCCAAAGAGATTTAGCTATATATATTTGCCACCTATGTGCACACTGTATGTTTCAGGGGGCTACTTTCCATTGGTTGCCAGCTATTTGCTACAGCTAGATGTGGAAGCTACCTAATTTAGATTTTAGCATATATTGAGGGATGCAGCTAATGTAGTGTTAGGTTTGAGGGGACAGAAAAATATGGAAGAAATTGTTGTTCCTGACTTAAATTTTGCTCATGATAAACAATGACAAGACAGGTAGGTCACACGAAGCCATGTACAGCATCATGAGGCTACTGGACTGGCAATAAACTAGGGTGACCAAACGTCGTCTTTTCCCTGGACATGTCCTCTTTTCACATCCTGTCCGGGTGACCGGGGGGGATTTATAAATTAGTGACAGGACCATTGAGCATGTACTTAAATTGACCGACGCCTTGCACAGAATACTTAAAGTACTCCGAAGAGTCTTGTGGGCGGCTCCGCTGTTCTGTAAACAGAGAGCGCGAACATCAGGCCTCCATTATCTTGCGACTATGCCAAAGCACAAAAGTTGCTTCACCGACAAGTTACAAACAAAATTCGCCACCTACCATCCTGGTCGGGATAAGTGGTATTATTTATAACATTAATTAACATTTTTGTATTTTTCTCAGGAGGCATTATTTCTATCATTATTTAATTCCTGAGATTTTGTATTTATTTATTTATTTTTGATACTTAAAAAAAGAATTTAAAATAATAAAGCATGATGAATAACCTCTCAGAACCTGAATTTGTGTCTTTTGTTATAAAGAGACATTGTTATAACTGAATTTTCTATCCATACAGAGGAGGTATACTTTATAATATATTAAAGTTATAAGGCATCTTTGAGTAAACTTTGAGTATCATTTAAGTATCTTGAGGCAGAGCCGAGTGTCACCCGACAATAATCTCTGTCAAATTCTGCTTAAATAAAACTAAAGAAAAACTAAACAATAAGTAAAACTCAAAAGTAAAACTAAAAGTATTTATGCACTCATATAACCTAAATAAAAAGACAGTAGCTAAACTTAAATCAAAAACCAAACTGATAGACCAAATGAAAATTAAACTGAATGAAAATGTCAAGTTCTCTGTAAAAATCGACATGTTTTATACAG
>JAPQRN010000026.1:5410686-5425110 GCA_037367275.1 Coranthus polyacanthus
GTTTCATGTTCAGTAGTTCATTTTGCTCACTTTCTGAAAAACGCTCCACTAAATCATTCCTGCAGATCTTCTTCAGAACTTCCACTGTGATCTGAAAAGTTCTGGGGAGGCCATAGGTCTGGACCATCTGATCTACTGTATCCTGTCTGTCAGCTTCCTCCAGATGGCTTTTTGGGATTTTTGGGAAGCCGTCCAAGACGTCCGCCTGCTTCAGGAGCCACTGGAAATGCTTGAGCTCCTCATTCCCCAAGTCCTGAAGTGTCCCCAAGAGGAGCTCCATATGTGATGCCATCTTCCTCTGGTCACATGAGAGCACAGTCTGAGTAACAGTCAATTGATTTCAATTTATTCACCCAACACCAAACCTACCTTAAAATCCAAGGCAATTTGCAACTCTACAGTATCTACTATTTGTTTTTGTTAGTTTGTCTACAATTTTATAGTTTTTCAACAATTTGATCTTTCAATGAAGTGAGTTAAACAAACATTGTCAGTTCTGTTAAGTGACATCGGCTGTTTTCCATTTACCTCATACGTTGGAAGTTGGAGCTGAACTTCAACCCTGACTGTGTTCCAGTACAAAGTCGGAAAACCAATACCACTTCTAGCCAGGTTAACCACTGCTAGCAATATCACTTCATAACAACATATTATGCTGTATTTTGCAGATATAAACACTGCATGTCCACAGAGGGTGTTCAAGTGTAAACTCGAAAAGAGAACTTGGAATTTCCTACTTCAGGCTTCTAATGAAACACATCATGTGAGTTGCTCTTTGGACTTCCCAGTCCCCGGGGCTTGTTCTGATTTGCTGAGCTGAAATAAACAGACTGAACCTTAAAACAGACAATCCCATTTTGGGCCAAAACTTTGTGCCTGTGCCTCAGAGCCTGTGGTTGCAACCAAATTTCTGAAAACATTGGTGGATTTCCTGATTTCTTATAACTGAGAGTGCTTAACACCAGCAAGACACAAACAAATATTTAAGATCTGTAATTACCCCAAAAAATTAGGCTACTGGACTATCAGGTGGATATGTGTGGAGATAAGACAAACAACTGAATACATTACTACACAAATATGAAAATTAATGTAAAAGATGAAATACTTACATCAGATAAATGAACATTCACCCTGAAGAAATGGAACCCATTTCCTTCCTGTCAACATCATGCAGATGATTTACTGGGCATAAGGGAACTAAAATGCATCTCTAAATAACACAAATATTCTAGTTAATCTGTGCTTTCAAGTTTTAGTTCCTTACAACAGATGGAAAATCTAGAAATGTTAAATATTTGCCACCCTAGACAAAATAAGTACAAAGTGCATTGAAAGTCTATTAAGAATGACAACTTTTAACATATTTAAAGGATATACCTAATTAAACACAACGGCACCAAACAAAATCCTGTCGTTGTGTCTCAATTTGGAATGCAGGAAGTAAGGATAGAGTAGACTTGAAGGACATCACCACATCCTCAGCAGGGTCCTAATGCTAGTGGTCCTGACTCAGCTCCATTTTCCATGTAGGCTGAGCATTGTTTCAAATCATCTAATCTTATTTCAAATAAGTGTAGCCAATGCATAGTTCTGTAGTGTTTATTACAGTGTCCTTAAAACCAGAAGGGTTGGTTTCATTTTAGTACCAATTCGACACACAGTTCATTCCATCTGATGTAAGCCTTTACATCAAAAATGTTTTTAGGACTACTAATTTTGTACTGTAGGTTAAAAAGTCTGCCAATATCAACTTTGTCATATGAAAGAACTTATAGGAAAACACATCTCCCAAATTATTATTTTTTATGAATTAAGGGTGTTTGTCTTGGTCTAGGGGTGTGATATGTAGCTATCATTTAGCCTACACAATAGTCAAATCTCAAACAAAACAAATTGTTGGCAACATCGTAGTAAAATAATAGGCTAATAGAAAAACACAAAAATTAACTAATAAAAACTTTAATGATAAATTACATCTGTGTGTTACCCTATGCGTTACAACATAAATTGTCACTGACCTGAAGATCGGCTGTCATGTATTCTGACACTTTGTAACGCGTTTAAAGTGGAAGTCTAAAATGGGGAAGTGCATCAGATCTAGTTCCTTTTTTTATGCCTCTACTCATTTAGCTACACTTATTTACTTTACTACTTATTTACTATCAAGCCAAATGTTATTTGACACAAGTAGTTATCTAGTAACTAGTAACTAGTGGTAAATAAAGCTTTAAACAATACACACAGACTGCTACACACATTGAGTTTTTTTTGTTTGTTTGTTTTTCAAACCTAGACGAGCCACTAAATGTATATGTTTAATGTTAATTTGCCTTCTTGGTGTCTGGGCCTATATTCTGAAGCTCCAGATAGCTTATCAGGTATTGGTATTTCACACATTTCCTTTATATCTTACTGTATTGTTCGTGTATTGTAATTGTTTTGAGAATAAACTGAAACTGTATGGACATGGGCTACAAACCACTGACGCTATAAAAGATACATGCATGCTACATACAGTATACGACGTAATGCCATGCTCAGGCAAAGACTTCACCTTCCATAATGCCTTGCCTCCCACACTCATACACTGACGTAACGTCCGGTGGTGGTGTTGGCGGGCAGAACGGGATCGGTGTTGGTTGTTAGCGACGCTCAAGCTATTGTGTAATTCAGCAGCAAAGCACATCTAAGGAAAGTCCACCGAAAACACGCCAGTCGGCTCCCGAGTATTCGTGTGGCGCAACTGGAGGGTCTTCGGTATTTTATCCGTCTTCAACAGACGCTCAAATAAGAGTGTTTTCCTCGGGCCTACTGTAAGCCCTTACAAGCACTCCGAAGAATTCTCTGTGAAGGTAAGGCTCGCGTTAGCTAGCCGTTGAAGGAAAACACACCAGCCATGTTGCCCTCTTGTTGCAGGGCAGGCCGTCTGATGCAGATTTAGTAGAATTTCAATGTACTCATTCCACATTAACAAACGCCAGATTACCGTAAATGTTATTATGCCATTTTGTCAACAAAGTGCCTCGCGCGAGGCTAATGCGCGTGCAGGCATGGTGTTAAATCAGTGTGCACCACTTCAGTACTTCTGTTATGAGACTGTGAAAAAGACGAATAGTAGTTTTTGTTTATAGATGAAGAATACGCAAATATGTGAAACCCGGAGCAGTCTGTGATTTAATCGGCAAAATAGCCACCCGAACCAAGCGTTAGATAAATGCCGTTAAATGTTTGAATATACAAATCACGAGGGGGGCGTTTTTTCATCACCACGAAATCACCAAACATCAGCTACTTATTCAGACGATATGCAACACATTCGACAGCAAGGTAGCGGATGCTTAAGTATTTGTACTCGAGGTTGACATCGTTTAGGAGTCAACAAGAAAAGAGTTTAATGGCCGGACATTTGAAATATGCATAGCCAGCGGCGTTTTACCGCCTTTGCACTCGAAAGTACTCGAAAATTAGCAGGAGGAATTCCAGCCATTCAGTAGCCATTCCGTTTTTTCACGCTAGCGATTTAATTGGACTATTTTCTCATTCTAACAAACGTGGTAGCCGAAACGTCGAGATCCAAAAGTGGTTGGTGGGCTGCCACTTCTAAATCAGCGTTACAAAATTAGGTGAATGCGGGTTTCCTTGTGGTCAGTCACTTTCTACTGCTGGTATACCACCCATTTGTACCATTACCCTTTGCTAACAGCAGGTGCTGTTCAAGTGGAGCTGCTTGCTTGCTGTATGTCTTATGGTTTTTTTTATATCGGTCTTGTGCCTTTGTGTTCTTTGTTATGTCTGATTTTTAAACATCAAAGCATTAAGCAATGCTCGAATGAAACAGACCCCCATTTTACCAGCCACCTGTATGATGGGAATAAGTTTTGTATTTGGTTACCTGCCAAAATGGCTGCTACAGAGGGCCCTCTCTGTAGACACACTCCAGATGAAATAGTTAAGACTCTCACAGTGTTTGTCAGAGCCAGTCCTTGGTGAATGTGCAGCTCTTTATCTGGTTACCCCTCTTCCTCCAACTCTCTCCCCATGTATACTCAAGTTTCTGCCATTTTTCTCACTAACTAGGCCTAACATGGCTTCCCTTTGGCTTTTGATCTGGGTTGCTCAAATCTGAAGACTTTTGTTTGCTTTAGAACAAGTTTAGCATTTAGGAATTTCTGAGCAGCTGGCAGGTCAACAATCATAAAACTCTCCAATCTCCTGATTTGACCAAAAATACCTATTAATTAAATCAGGAGGATTTAAAATCAAATATGTAATTGTATGTAGCTGTACTGCCTGCTCTGTTGGGGCTTGTATAAAGCATGATTTCGGGGTTAATGAGGTTACTTTTGGTTCAACCCTGGGTTTTCATTGTTATTTTTGTTTGTTTAAATGTGATAATCTGTTTACCTCCTGTTTTGTTTGTGAATGTTTTCTTTTTTTACCCGAGGAGGGGTCTAATCAGAATAAATTTAACTAAACACCTAACCTGTTTTGGAGGAGGATATGTACAAAATAACCAATGAAAACATAATAAAGCACCATCTCCCCCATGTAAAAGCACTGATCCCATGGACCTTGGTGTGTGTGGATTAAAATTGAAGGTGGAAGGTTTCATAGGAAGGCATGTACGAACAGTTATACAGACTGTCCAAACCATTTTCTTTTGTATAATGCAAGTTTGTTGTTTGAAGACTTAGGCCAGGGGTTTCCCTACATTTTCAGAGGAGTTAGGTGCTCTCTGGGTCTGGGGGATTTGAAATTATTTTAAGTAAATTATTTGAACTTTTTTCCCCCACATTGTTTTCAACCATTATCCTTACCAGATTTGTGAAAGGAAGCTCACAACACTCATCACACTAATTGTCGAAAGTCATCCATAAGAGTTGGGAAAAGTGACTTTTTTGTGTTAGTTTTGATGCTCTCCACACCCACATTTACAGTATTTTGGCTTAGGAGGTGCCCAAAATGGCTTGGGTGCTGCACCTAAGCCTTACAATGGTAGGAAAAACACTGTAGTGATAAAATATATAATCTTAAAACAGAGACTGGAACGTTTGACCTTGTTGACCTTAAGATTTGACAGTAATCCAATTTACAGCATTGAATTCTCTTTTATATTTATGTTTATTCTTTACTTTCTCACCACCAGGGTTGAGCTGAAATAAATGTATAATAAATATACCATAAGAATACATCTAAGGACCATATTAATTTAATACAATACCCACTTGGGATATCTAGCCAGTATTGTATTTTTAAATTCCTCATATTTGTTTAGGATTACAGCTTTTTGTTTTTGTGCAGTATTTGCAGCTCTAGACCTGTCCATGTTTACAACTGATCATCTGGTGCCAACGCTGCCCCTTTTATGTGAGTTGGGAAACCTGGACTGACTTAACTGGTTGATAACCACCTTTGTGACACCACTTTGGTGCATGAATGAGTACAATTGTTAAGCTTTGTTGAGCCGGTTAACAGAAAAACATCCTGGTCTGTTGCACTTGCTTTGTGATACAGAGTATCAGTAGATTTCGTTCTAATCCTGTCGTTACCATAAACATTTTCTAAAAATGCACATTAAATACATTTATTCTAACACACCTACTGTTATTAAACTTTCAGGGTTTTCCCTACCAATAAAAGGTTTCGGCACACTACCCAAGAAAAAGTAATGTAAAATCACTGTGGAGAGCATCAGTCAAACATAACTAAATATGTGACCCTGATCCCAGCTATATATGTATATAAATAGGCTAACGTAACCAATTTTAAAGTGTTTTAGCCTTTCATTGCATTATCTTTAAGTGATCACAAATTCAATCATATAAATTTATGAAACAACCTTTAATATAACACAATAGATCAACATCTGCCACTGCTGGTGAAATTACATCTTATATGCTGGTACCAATGTTTGGCCGATATGAGTGCATCCCTAATTGCAAAAAAAAATTAAGAGACCACTGGTTTTACTATTTGTAGTGATGTGTTTGAGTAAAATGAATTGTTTTATTTATTCTAGAAATTACTGACAACATTTTTTCATTCAATTCAAAATAGAAACATTGCTATTTAGAGCATTTATTTGCAGAAAATACAACTAGTTAAAAAACACAAAAGAAAAGAAAGATGCAATGTTTTCAGGCCTCAAATATGTTTTTGTTTTAAACATCATAATACTAATGCTATAAGAGGTCAGAATTCAATATTTGTTTTCAGTGTTATTAAATATTATTTATTATAATCAATATAACATTGATTTTTGTTTGAAAACGTTTATTTGAAACGGTAATTTTTTCCATGGCTGTATATGGTATTTATGATCTGCTTTTTCCTGCTCTATCTTAATTATATCAGTCTTAACAAATGCACTGTCAGTCGACCTCTAGACCAAATGATGTGAAATTATATAAGTGAAAAATGTAAGAAATTGTTTTGGCCCACCCGTGAGCCTAACTCTTCCACAAACTTACAGAAAACGCTGGAACCCAATCAGCATCTAAGTCCTGTGACATACTATGGAAAACCCAGCAGACCCCTGGTCTAACACCAGTTGTGACATTATATTTGTACATTTAAGTAGTTGGTAATTTTTAGGGATTGTATCACACTATTTTTGAATGAGCACAAATTCAATCATGCAAATTTATTTAACTTCCTTTAAAATTACACAACAGATAAACATCGGTCACTGCTGTCGTTGAAAGACTTGTCACTTGTGTAGCTTGTTACCAGCAGAACTGGCCTCAGCAGACATCAGCATGGCAACCATAGCAGGAAAGAAAGCCAAGAAGGCTGAGGAAGAAGAGCAGCCTGCAGCAGCAGCTACAGCTACAGCAACAGCAACAGGGCCGGCAGCAGCGGCGGTTACTACAGCAGCAGTAGCAGCAGCAGCAGTGGTGGGAACAACAACAACAACAACAGCAACAACAACAACAACAACAGCAGCAGCAGCGGAGGAGGAGGAAGAGGAGGAGTACGTGGTGGAGAAGGTTTTGGACCGGCGAGTGGTGAAGGGCAAAGTGGAGTTTCTGCTAAAATGGAAAGGGTTCTCAGAGTGAGTATGAGTGTGTCTGCGCAGAGATGAAGTTCATTTTGCTTCACTGAGGGGTGGTCATCAACTCTGTCAACTATTTCTGTGTGTGACACCATCTGTCTAGTGAGGACAACACATGGGAGCCAGAGGAGAACCTGGACTGCCCTGACCTTATCGCAGAGTACATGCAGAAACATAAAGAGAAGGAGGAAAAGAAGAAGGAGGGCAAGAGGAAAGCTGCCAGCGAGGCCACTGGTGAATCTGAGGAGAGGGGGAGCAAGAGGAAGAAGGAGGAGGTGAGGGAAGGACAGGCCCTGCCTTCAAATTCACATGCTACCATACTATTAAGTATGCCAGGAGCAGGTTTAGAGGTCCCAATGCATAGAATGTCAAAAGCAGGATGTCCTACTGCAAATTGTACAAGCCAGCATGCTTTTCTGGTTATTCCTACCCACAATCCTCTGCAGCACTCATTCTTCACCTTCCTCAAATATGGCTGGGTAATATGGCTAAAAAAAAGATTTTATTCAGTGTTTTTGACGATTCACAATTTGAATCTATTTATTTTTTCTACATGATCTCAAGATAAAACATGATTCAAAAGTAGGTTTCTTTATTAACTCTATAGACGTATATAGGACTGGATGATAAATTGAATGAATTTGATTAATTTGAATTGTTTTTGAGTGATGTGAAAAATGCCTAAATGGCAAAATTGAGATTAATGCCACTCAAATGGCAGCACCAGCAGTTCTCTGTGCATCCGTTAGTTATACAGACTGAGACGATTCTCAGCAATCTCATAACAAACTGAGCATTTGTTTTGACCAGTGTGTAGATATATCCTTCATGAAGAGCATGTCTCAGCCAGTAGAAGTGGAACCTGTTGATTTTTATTCTTTGTAGATCACTTATTTTTTAACTAATTATATGCAAAGTGTACATATCCAGTCCATAACTGACCCTTTACTGCACAGCCACCTCCTTGTGTGTGTGTTTTCTGAGGTTGTACTACTTCATGTCACCAGGGTGAAAAGGCCAGAGGTTTTGGCAGAGGTTTGCAGCCAGAGAGAATCATTGGAGCTACAGATTCCAGTGGAGAGCTGATGTTCCTCATGAAGTGGTCAGTATTCATTCTGACGTCCTGTCACATAGCTTTGTGAGGAAATTGCTCTTGCTTTGGGCTCATTTGAGTTAAACAGTACAGTTGACAAGTACAGAAAAATACAGCATTGAAATGGAATTATATTTGCAACCAGTCTGACTCTGTTGAATGGGAACTGTGAACATTTCAGCCTTTTAATCATTTAGTAATCCTAAGACTTGTTAGTGCAAAGCATTGTGTAAAGCACATCCTGATGGAAATGGATTATGGATGTATGTTCACTCTGTGGTCAGGTAAAATGTGAATTTTGATTCTTGAGGAATATATTCTCATAATTTACATTCAGACATTTACATTTAAAGGCACATGCATTTTAAAGATGAAAAAACAATGTGATCATTACTGAAATTGGAAAGTCACATCAACTTTGCACTACAGGAAGCGTACATCGTACTCCTGTCTGCTGTTAATCTTAACACCTTCAAACAAATGTTCCTTAACCGTTTGCGTTTACAGGTTAGTGACAGTGACAGAGAGTAGGGGTGAGCATAGGACTGTCACAATAATGATGTTTATGTTCAGATATTTAGTTTCACAGTTCTCATGCCACATTTAGTGATTTGGGTTAATTGTCAATGAAAAAGTCTGGAGTTTGGAGTAAATACTCATTTACTGCATTTGTTTGTCACTGTTTTTTTCTTTTACTGTAATAGTTTTTTTGGTTTTTTTTACATTTCAATAATTACTACATATGAGGAAATAAAGTTGTGTTAATCCTTTTCTAAATTTGAACAAAAACCCCAAAACCTATTGAAAAGAACAGATGATAATACTGTTGAAGTAGCGGATCAGTAAGCAGTAATAGTAGTGTCATTAAAACTATTCCATATAGTCTTTTCTAGAGATAATTAGCTGATTATATCATGTTAGTTTCTAGAGCATTTTCATATTCATTTTCATGTCCATATTTACAAAATGCTATTAACTTCATGACTGAAAAATCTAGTCTTCATGCTTTTGTGCATAAAGCAAATTGACAGATCACAGATTTTAGGTTTTATTGCATTTTTGAAAACTGGTCGGAAAACAGGGTTTATGGAATTTTTTCAGCTCTGATAAGCAGATTCAGTTCTGTATTTGAAATGGATAAAGTGCTTGTGCACCTCATCCATTTTCTCCTGTTCTTTTTAACGAACAGGAAGAACTCGGACGAGGCGGACCTGGTCCCGGCCAAGGAGGCCAACATCAAATGTCCCCAGGTGGTGATCTCTTTTTATGAGGAGCGCCTCACCTGGCACTCTTACCCCACAGAGGAGGAGGAGAAGAAGGAGGAGGAGAAAAAAGACTAAATGGTGTGCAGGAAGGGGGGGGGGCAGGAAACAACTACATGCCGGTGAACTGTTCTAAGAGAGTCGACTCTAGCAGCTACTTTGGTAGCAAAAGGTGGAGAAAAGTTCCATGTTGTTGGAACTGAATTGCCAATGTAGCTGACAGATGTAAAAGTTAGTTTTCCTGCTCCCGATGGAGAGATGGCGAACTTTCCTCAAAAGATGCTCCCACCTGTATCTCGACTAAACCATGTTTTCAAAGAGGTATGTTGACATTGTAAGATTTTCCCCCACCAAGAACGTGTTACTTTTTAATTTTTTTGTCATTTTGGAATTGGTGCCTTTGTTCTGCTTCTACCCCATATTCTTGACAGTGAAACGATAGCATATGCCTCCTGCATTCAACAGCTAGTGGAGGAAATACAGGAACACAACACGAGCTGTCAAGGTACCTCTTTAGTGTAGAAGTCCGAGCCGTTCACATGAGAAGCACGCTCAATGTTTGGCTCTGTTTTGGTTTCTCCTTCCAGTGAGCAGTCCTCGTGGTGACGAGGACAAAATGTTCAATCCTGCTTTTGTCTGGATACACTGGAGGGACCGTCTTTTGGAGTTTGGGGGTATTAAGGAGTGTAAGAATGGACAGAAACATTCATCTCTTTCAGTATCTATTCTCTCTGTGCCACCTGAGTTCTCATTATTGCCGGTATAATGCTGTTTTTGTTCTTTTTCCAACACTCACTCCGACATGAAGAGACTGATGAGGAGCAGAGACAGTCTGCATGTAAAGATCACTTACTTTTTACAGGTCCTACCAGCCAATGTGGCAGCAAAGAAGCCAGTGTTCAGAGCAGGGCTGGGTAATAGGGCCAAATATTTAGATAATTTTCACTATAAATGTTAAATCATTATATCTTTTAGTTTAAAGGCTCTATGTGAAAACCCACGACAACCCAGAACTAACTGTGGTTTTAAACTATTGTGAGAACATGAGAAACACTTGTTAAACAGTGGCCCAAAGTGCAGGTCACTTCAGCCATGTTGGAGCGGTCAAGACTGGCCTGTCAACAGTTGTTTTTTTTCTGGATGAGAAGCACTAACATATACATTTCTCAGCTGAATTTAGTGAGTTTTTGTATTTAGGTTTCTGATCTACGGTAGGGTAAAAAGCGGTTTCATACCCTGCATAGATCAAAGTTTATGTGAATCAATCCTTGACCATAAAAACTTGAAACCAACTCTGACATTAGCTGACAAACATAAATATTACTGTGCTGTTCATCCATAAAAACTGCAGCTCAGGGTCCAGTGTTAGTTTTATTACTTGATATACAGATTGGTTCATTTATTAGTGTTTTTCAGAAACTTTACATGCCTCTGAAAAACGTTGTATCTGCCTCGCTTAAACTTCTGGCCAACTGCACAAAACATAGTTGGAGTTTCTTCTGTCTGCAAACAAAACTTTTTTTCCCAGGAGAATTGAAATGGTCCCTTGTTCTTCAGCTCCTGTTGTGTCCAGTCAGTGCTAGACTTGTGCAACACTCAGCTAGCTACTCGCGTCATTGGCTACGGAAAAAACAATGTGATGTAGTTTTTTTTTTTTTTAAACACTGGGCGAGTGAGTTTCTAGGTGTTCTTGCCTGACGTGGCATTTCACTGGTCATTCCTTATTGTTGACCCCCACAGCTTACTCATATGTAGTTCCAGGCCAGGCTTGACCAAAGTTGGTCGATGTGGTGTCGACGTATACACGTCTATGGTTTCAGCCACTGTACCTGTAAACAACACATGGTGCTGGCTGCTACCCTGGCACATGACCACCGTTTACCGACAGGCTTCCACGTGGATCTAGTCATCGAAATTATGTCAGACATTTATCAAACATTTGTTATATTGTTAGTGTGGAAAATTCAAAAATCACCCAGCCCTAGTTCAGATGTTCTGCAGGCCACTAAAAGACAAATGAACTGCCATCAATCCAGCTTCCTTTTATGAATTTTATTTTAGTTAAAACAATGAAACATTTTATCAAACTACCTAGGTTTTTGTGCTCAACTTATGAATATTCAGTGGCAAATTTGTATCTATTCTGTGAATGTAAAAACTGCCATCTGTATTTCTCACGGAGTACTCTTCATACATATTCTACATATAGTTTTGCTCCCTTTATGTTTGAGATTTCTTAAACATCCAGATAACCGTCAGACAAGGTGTTAGAAACTGATGAGCCACTTTCACTGCTCGACTGAAGAGGATGACTGAGTGGATTTTTAAAGGCTGATAATGATGGTTTCTAAAACTAATAAACACCCACATGAATAAATCAAATCAGTCTGGAACTGAACGTCCCCCTAACCGTCAAAATTCAGTGAATTCCATACTGTCGGAAATTAGTTGATAGTTAATGATTGAACTGAACATTCATGCAAAAGTAATGAATCTGGAACTGAACATCAGATACATTTTTATTTCTTGAGGTTAATGTTCGACTCTGCTCCATCATTAAAAGAAATTATAGCTTGCATTGTTTGCCTCAGTAGAATTCATTTGTACCTTGACTTGCTCAAAGGCCCATCTGTCTGAAGTAGTGAAAGTAGTAAAGTTTTTTGACACTCCTGCTGCTTTGGCTGGTAGGCGGAGGTGTGTAGATGCGCTCCATTAAACGGTTTTTACTGCTCAAGGAGATGATGGAAACATACGTCGAAACATTTTCATTTTCACTCCTGTTTTAACCTACACACAGTCCTACAGTTGTGTGTTTTCTACGCTGTATTATTTTTAGCTTTGCACTGCCCGGGCAACACTCAAGACATAACGATTCAGTCCACGTTCAAAGTGTTTTCATGGTCCTCCCTCCCCCCGTGCTTGCAGACTGTCCTGTTTTTAATATTTGCAGTCCTGTAGCCCGGCTGTGCTTCTTTTTGTGTATTAAAATCAGAATAGTGGCTTCTCTGTTACCAGACCCGGGTCAGCTGGTTCAGTTTGCTTTGAGGGGTCTTTTGCTGCTGGACTGCGCGGAAATGTCTGACTCTAAGCAAAATATTTGCTCATTTTGTAACACGCCTTGCTTTACTTTTTCAGCCTCATTTATAACAGCTATAAATATTTGGCAACTATTCTTGCAGAATAACAATTTTATTGCACCGTCACCCACTATGACATGTACTTGAAGACATTGTACATACGGTACATATATTACCAAGCTACATACAAATCAGTCTTTGTGTGTACTGTCAAAATTCCTGGCCAAAATTCATATGAAAGATGCCCCAATGTGTGGGAATACTTTTTTTCACTCTCCACATTGGAGTGTAAGCTAGCTCTGTTGATATTGTAAGCTTGAATGTATATGCAGTGACTGAGCCTAAAGTATTTCAGCTTCTTTTAGGGTGTTCTCTCATTTTACCAGCATTGAATGTCCCGCAGTCTGACTGGCTTCTACTTTGTAAAGGGGTTGAATGAGCTGCACCCGGGTCTGTTAGTTAGCTTTTCTATCTCGTCTGAAACTTTTCTCTATATTTAGCAGATTAGCCTGTGTTGTCCTGTTGCATGTGTATTGGTTATCCTTGCAATGTCACTGTTATGGCTAATCAACTTGTAATTGTCTGGACAATAAAGTTTTCTTTTGTTTTCATAAACATTTGTATTTTGGTCTCAATGTAGTTGAAAATTCAATCACCCAGTACTGTAATCATCCCATCATGTTGATGCTTCAGTGGTTGGAATGAAAGTAATTGTCACCAGCAAGCACCAGATCTCACCAGATTTCACCTCTTTGCGTCTATGCTCTTTGATTCCATGTCAGATTCCGATGCTAAGGCAACATTATGGTTTCTACACTTGGCGTTAAGCTAGAAGGTGAAATGCCTGATCCAGTGGTAACCAAGCAGCATGTGTCAAAAACTGCAGTTTCTCAAACAGCCACTTGAGGCTGGCTCCAAACATGAGTCAATCCCCATAGACCCCCATGTTGATTTTGACAGAACTCAACTGTTTCAGTTGTATTGAGGCTTAAAGTTATGCATAATAAACAGTGGCTGCTGTGAGTGATGAATGGATGCCATGTCAGCTCAACCAACTGCTCCGTTGGACGTTGAGAGTTTCTGTTTATTGAATTAAATCGAGCTCTAGTTGTGATTAAGTTACACTAAACAAGACCATTAAAAGTTTTTTCCATATATACCAGTGTGTTAGCCTACCTGAGCTCTATATTGATTTTATGTCCTCTCAGCTACTCTGCTAATTAGGCCAGCTAGTGCTAACAGGTGTGTACTGGGTACGTTACACAAAGTTGACATTACTGTTATCAAACACAACTTCATGTGTTAACATTTATCTGAAAATACATGGTGATCAATAACATAACAGTGTTAGTCAGTGTGGTCGGTGTTTCTAGTAAGTTAGCCTTTACTCGGTGAGTTTCTTGCTTCTCCGGTGCCACTCTCTAAATACCAAGATGGCAACGGCTTCAAAAACATCAGTCTATGGTGGCAGCACATTAATTTTTTGATGGATGCTTGATAAACCAACTCCAACCTCAAATATTTTCCATGGTTTAGTCCCTGTGATAACTTAAATGTTCCAGTTCCTTGTTGTAAATACATTCTTGGGTAATCCCAGTAAACCAGCAACATTTTGGCCTCGTAATTGTTGGGTAAAGTTACATACTTTTCATGTTTTTATCATTCTATTAGGTGTTCTAGTGGCATCTTTATTGCTTAGGAATACAATTGGTCAAGCTCAGGGATTCAAGAAATAGTAATTTACCGGTATGAAGAATTATAAAATAGGACAAAGACAAAAAACTATGTCTTCCATTAAATTCTATTAGAACTTCCATTGTGGATAAAATCACCTAGCAGGGTGGAACTTTTTAAAAGGTAGGAGTGAGTTGAAGCTTATTTCACTTTGTACAGTTGGATTCTGTAGAAAAAAAATGTAACTTCCTGAAAATGGTC
>JAPQRN010000026.1:5453271-5466179 GCA_037367275.1 Coranthus polyacanthus
TCTCTCTCTCTCTCTCTCTCTCTCTCTCTCTCTCTCTCTCTCTCTCTCTCTCTCTCTCTCTCTCTCTCTCCCCCCTCGTTTGCATTGCGCACCATTTATTCAGCCTCTTTCTCACTCGATCACTCTGTCTTTTCCGTCTGAATATCTTCTTCAGGCTCGGTCTCATTCTGTCTTTTTCACTCTTTGTTAGTCATGGAAAGGAACTATTTTAACCCAAGTACTGGATCTTTTTTTTTTAGATACCTGTACTTTCCTTAATTCTGGTTACTTCATTACATTACAGAGTGGAAATGCTCCACTACATTCATCTGAAAGCTGTTGTGATTAAGGATATTACTTTGCATGATAGAATTCCCAAACAGTGCATCAGCAAAGTAGCTAAGACTAACTCTGTGTCAGCCAAGCATCATTAAATATCACTGTAAGGCTGGGCCATATGGCCAAAAATGTTATCACGATACAGATTTTCATATCAGTCCACGTCGATAAATGTCAATTCTTTATTACTTTCACATTTAAAGGCTCATTTTTGGTGTTAAGTGAAACTTAAAAAAACCTGGTGGTTATTTGTGGTTTTAAACTTTAAATTTTTTATGGTCATAACATGACAAACACTTGACAAACAGCGGAACATTTCACAAATCTAGAGGAGTATTCAAAATGATAAAATGTTTGTTCGGCATTAAAATAAAACATTTGAAGCATTTCAAGTGTTTTAGATGAGAATGTAAACAAAATAAAGCAAAAAAAAAAGTGTATCGCAATAATGATAATTATCGCAGTATGAAAGTAATTATCATTCTAGTTTCATTGCCCAGTCATGTTGTTGTATATTCTGTTAATGTAGGTCAGTATCGATAATTATCGCGATAAATGCAAAATCAATACTTCTTTCAGGTTTACAGCCTAATTTTTTTATCCTAACTGAAACAAACATTTTATCATTAGAATTGTTTAAACAATGTAATATAAAAATGATAATATTTTTATTATATCACAATAATTTTCCTTGGAGGTGAGAGTCTGCGATTATCACTGTATAATTTTATATCGCGATAATTATCGTTTTCACTATGTAAATGAATGTTTTGTCTTTGAAGGTTTGTTTTGTTTACATTGTCATATAATGTCAAATAAAACACAAAATGTTTCAGTATTTTGTTGTTTGACTCAATTGATCTCACACACACACACTTGTTTAAAATGTTCTACCTCTAGTTTTCTGAAATGTTCTGAAGTGTTTGTTCTCAGATTAATAAAAAAAGTTCAAAACCACAAATAACCGTTTAGGACCAAAAATCAGCCTTTAAACATGAAAGAAACCATATATATTGTGATAATTAGCGCTATCGACTAACATTTTTTGTATCTCGCAGCCATACTGTAAATGAGTTTATTTTTGATAGTTCAAGTTAATTTTGCTGATAGACTTTCATGGTTAAGCAGTAAAAATCCTACAGTTCCCCTTCTGCGAGATCCACCTGTTGCCTGTATCGTTTGTGTTATTTGTCATTACCAGATCCACGCTGAGGCAATAATGTTTTGGGTTTTTTTGGCACAAAGTCAGAGGCAGATTTTGGATGGGTGATATCTGTGGTGATGAATGGTGACGAATGGTGACGAATAGCCAAAGACACCCACACGAACAGGCAAAATAACACCCTCTGCATCTGAGCCTGCACCAAGTTTCACCTCAGTTTTAAGAGCTCAGAAAACCATCACTTCCATTGCAAAGTAAAGGTTTCTCTAGCTTTTTTTTTTTCTTTCTTTTTTTTTAATGACGCAGCTGTGATCCGGTTCTGTTTTGCAAAGCAGATGGTCATAAAAATTCTATCTGAAAATCCTTTTTGCAGCATGTCATATGACTTTATTTAGAATATGGAAAAATGTATAAGTGTATGTTTTAAATGAGTGCAGGCTTGAGGTCAGTGTTGGAGAAATTCACCTGAGGCAGATGTCTTTTATTTGCTCAGCTAGTATCAGTCATGTGCCATAACATGGTAAAAATCTAAAACTGGAAAAAAACAAAAACCAGACGACTGCCAGATCCAAACTGCCAACCATCAACTTTATTTTATGCTGTTTGTTTAATTAGGGTACCAGATGCCAGACATCTAAATTGGTCTTCTGGTTTTTGCCGAGTCTATGACCTACTTCTGAACATGGACTTCTGGAGACAATCTTTCATTATGTTCAGACCAAACAGCCAATTTATACATTTTAGGCATTTTTTATTTTGATCCAGAATGATTTACAGTGAGTTTTTTCAGGCAGTTGCATCTGGATACTTTAGACTTTTGACTTATTCTGAGACAGTTGTTTGACCTGATTTATTCAACACTGATTTATATTTTGCAGAGAACACATATCACCAAACAGTGGATTTAAAGTTATTCAAAGTCATTCACAATATTAGAAGTGGGCAACGTGGCCAAAAATGTCATGACAATAACAATTTTTCTATCAGTTGAAATTGATAATTATCACGATAAATATCAAATCATTATGTCTTTCAAGTTTAATGGCTGAGTTTTGGTCCTGAGTGAAAATTGAAGAAACCAGATGGTTAGTGGTGGTTTTGAATTTTCAAATTAATTGGCCAACAGCTTTCTTGTGGTCCAGACTATCATTATTATATCGGCCTTTTAAAAAATCCAGTCACTTATCTGTGTAAATTGATCACAAATTATATTTCTTCAAAATGATAGCAATGAGTTGGTTAGGCTGCTGTCTTGTGAACAAAATGAGACAATATGAGGTGGGTTAGACAGTAACAAGAGACGCTGATCTAAGGTTTTGTGAAAACAGGATTGGTCAAAATGCTCAGCATTACCAACTATGATATATCAGGAGAATCAATAGAAATGTGGGTTGGTCTACCAAGTTCTTCAGCCAGATGTTTTTAGGCTGAAATATCTGAGCCATTTTGTACAGATATTTACATTTTTTATTTAAGGTCCTCTGCATGTATTTTCTTATATATGGGTGGAATGACAACCAATAAACTTGAAACTTGAACTGACTTAACTGAGCATCTCAGCATCTTCAAGATCAGTTACCACAACACTGGGTTCAGACATTCGTGGACCTTCTGACCTTATCAGGGAAAAATGTCACCAGTACCTTTATATTATGACCAAATATCTGCCCAGTTAATGATATTCCAGTTGGCCAATGCGAACCATGAAATATGAGCACGTTAGCATGGGTTTGAGATTGAAGTTAGCATTAGAATTTAGCTAAAAGCAAAATCTATGTTCATCCTCAAAGAATGGTTAATGCCGGTGCATGTGATTATGTCGGAGGTCAGAAATTTCTCGGAATTCCAAGTCTCCAGCTAAAAGGCAGCGGCAACGATATGTGTCAACATAGCTGTAAATATTGGGCAGTAAATGTTTAAGTTCCTGGATGAAGTTCTGTGATACACTCTGACTGTGAATCTATGCTAGTCAGTGCATAACAGAACTTTGTCCCGGGCCTGAAAATTCTTCACCGGCACCGATGGGTTAAAAGATGGAAGGATGAGTCAATTCTGTGGAGCATAATGGAAAGGTGTGAACCAAACCCGGATCATATATAGACAGATCAAACTGCCTGGGGTCATATGCTAAAAACTGGTTGGACTCGTCAGCTACTGTATGTGTGCTTTACGTGTAGAGTAAATGTTGGTACAACTCACAGGTGTAGCAGGAATAGCGTCGACTGTAGCATTATGAAGTAGACCTGTCCCATATGATGTTTCCCAGAGCTAATAAAATCTTCTTTCTTGTTGCAGGAACCCTCTCTGTACACAGTGAAGGCTGTTTTTATCCTTGACAATGACGGCAACAGACTCCTGTCAAAGGTACATTTGAAGGACCACACCACTCATCATTCATATTTTATCTCATTAACTGTAAATAACCTACATCTAACTTTTCAGATTCTTAACTTTCCAGGGAGCCTATTTGTTTGGTTCAAGTCAAGTTTGGTTCATGTCATTTCATTTTTTCACAATGTAAAAAAAGAACTTCTAGTGTCTTACAACCTACATTTGTTTGTAGTTTATTGTAATTATTATACCAGTCAGTATTGATAATTATCGCAATAAATGTCCATTCATTATTTCCTTCCATTTTAAAGACTGGTTTTTGGACCTGAGTGACAGTTGTTACACGGTCACACGGTTAATGGTGGTTTTAAACTATTCTCTTTCCAAACAGCAGAACATTTCAGAAATCAAGAGGGAGAACCTTCAAAACACTTAATAATGATAGAATGTTGGTCAACATCAAAATATGCATGAATAGAATTTTTTGCTGACAGTGTAAAGAAAATAAATCCTTAAGACATTGCGATAATTATATGTATCATGTATAATGTAAATATGTATCATGTATAATGTATAATCATTATATTACTACTTCCCCATTAGGATAGTTTCATTTCATGACTAAACTCAGCGCTGTACTTGACATTACTGTCATTATGTTTCACATTTTGTTGCAATACTTACATATTGATGTATCATATGTGAAGTGGTGCCTTTTGCTATTCTGTCCACATGTACCACTTTGGGATTTTAAGGGAGTGAAAAGAGTCTGTGGTTCATATATATTAAAAGCCAACGATAATTAGTGCAATATAATTTTTCTCTAATAAAGGTCATTTCAATAATTAGATAGCACCTGGAAGCCTGATTTGCAACATGTCACAGGCCGCATAAGGGCACTAGTGTAGTGTCTATCCTGATATTGTGGTAATTATCAATATTAATTGGTAACATTTTCTGCCATATTGCCCAGTACTACATGAACATATGTCATAGATTTCCAAATCTCTCGCCAGCAAGTGTAATATTAAACAGATTTGCCACAAATGTAATCACGTGACTTGTTTATGGAACTTTAATCATGTGATAATATGTGGTCATTTATGCAGCAGTTATGTATTATTAGCATGCATGTATTATTAGTACTGATTCAGGATGCCGCCCAGTCACTTAAAAAAATCTTAGTCACTAGTTACACAAGTGATCTAAACTCACTGTCACTGTGTTTCTCTGCAGTATGATTTCCTTAATATCCTAATATATGTGTGTTATCTGCAATGTAAAACAGACACTGTACAAGATTTGTAAGCTATAGTATGTAAATCTGTAGTACAGTCGACTAGTGCATAAATATTTAGAAGACACTCCTACATTTGTCACTGAAGACTGGTGTTTGATGGGTGTGTTCACTGATTTGGTTGTCTCTCCATCCTGTTTGTTTCAGTACTACGACCCTGAGTTTTACCCGTCCATGAAAGAGCAGAAGAACTTTGAGAGGAATGTTTTCAACAAGACGCACAAAGCAGACAGTGAGTTCCACTCTGTGCTTTTTGTTTTTTTTTTTTTTGTGATCTCAGTCGCATTCACACACGTCTCCAATGTCATTCTACTGTTTGGAAGCCTAACGTACGTGATACAAGCCTGAAGCAATTGTTAAACTATGCCTTTCCTTTTTGTTACAGGGAAGAAGGGTGAATTGTTATAAAATCTTTGAAATCTGTCATTTTTAAACCTGTAGTATTTACATGGCTGTTCAGAGAAATTTATAAGCCATTTTCTGCTGCTTTTTGAGTGTCATTTCCAGGGAAGATAGGTTTTAAGTTGAACAGTTTAATACAGCTGATACCTGAGTCTCTGCCCCTGGCCTCCTTATCCCCTAGCCACTATATTCCACCTTTTGTGCTAAACTCCTCCTTCATTCCTCCTTTTCTCTTCTCCCCATCTTCTTCTTTCTTCTCCGCGTCACACTATATCCCCTCTCCTTTCCTCTCACCTTATCCTCCCTTTGTTTTTCTCACCACAACCTTATCTTGTCACCTTTTCCTCCCTCTTTCCTCATCCTTCATCTTCCCCCCTTTTGTTTTTCTGCTCCTCATGTCTTCTTCCTCTCAGGTTCTTCCTCCTCTTCTCTTGTACATTTGATTTTTCATCTTTTACCTCCCTTGTCATCCCTCTTTATCCCTCTGTCCCCTCTCCATATCTCTGACTCCATCTTTTTTCTACCAGCTCCCACCACAAAATAGACTCCAACACAAATTTCACGTTAGCATGAATAACTAAGCCCGCTGACCACCTTAATATTTTGTCTGTTTTAATAAATACACTTGAAGAATTGGTCTTGAAAAGTGAAGTCAAAAATGTAAAAGGTCATCCCCTCACCATATCTCTGTCTCCATGTTTGTTTCTAGTCCGCAGCTGAAGTTTGCGTCAGAGTCTGTGTTCTTTGAGTTGGCTGTTCGTTGACATTAGCTAGCTAACTACATTTCTAAGCTAATGGTAGTTAGTGTTGTACACTGTTGCCACTGTAGAGGAGCAGAAGAGACACACTAAAGAACTAGGGGGCAACCATAAGCATTTTTGTGGAAAAAAACAACAGTTCTCCAAGTTCTCCTTCATAGGAATGATTGTACAGGCAGTCATCATAGCAACTCAGTCAGTTGTTGGCTAAAAAATGTAGCATCTAACATCAACTAATGACCAACTCCCAGCACCAAACTTCATGTTAGCTTGAATAACTAAACCTGCTATCCACCTCTTGGCTGTCCTAATAAATATGCTTTTAGAATTGGTCTTGAAAAGTTCATTAAAAAATGTAAAAACTCATTCCCTAACCTCTTCTCCCTTCTAGATGAGATAGCTTTCCTGGAGGGGATGACCATTGTCTATAAGAGCAGTATAGATCTCTTCTTCTACGTGGTGGGAAGTGCTCAGGAGAATGAGGTAACATGAATTTAGTTTGGTTCGCTGTGTTTTATTTTTTGGTAGAAAATACACTGTTCACCTGCAGTTAATTTTGCTCAACAACACTTAAGCAGATCTCTGGTATTAGGCCACATTTTTTAGTTATTTGCATACCATTTTGCAACACAGTAATCCAATAGAGAGCTCATTTATTTTTATCAGTATTCATTTTCCATGATTTGTGACCAGTGGCTTATGCTAGTGGTGTATATTATATAATGTATTTTATGTAATGTGAATAAAACTTTAATACATTACTTGATTTCTGAGTTGCATCAGATAGATAGAACAACAATTCTCATGATTCCAAGCTACTTCACACCATCATCAAACTACATGTTTTATTATTGTTTTGATTGAGAAACCCCTAGTGGTTGAAATTACATACTGTTCCTTTAAAGGATGAGGCTAGTGTTTATTCTATACTTGAAAGAGCTGGACCAGAACAGCCCACATTAATCTATCACTTAAACCCCAAGTGGGATAAACTCCCACTCCTTATGTTTCAGTCATCTACAACCTGTGGGGGAATTTAAACAGAGGGAAATTCTTGGGTAGTATTTATATTTTTATTTTTTCTGCAATTTGGTGTGAGTATTTTCAGCAGCAGACGTGTTCAAATAAATGTGTTCACCCTGTGCAACAGTATGGCTTTTTTGTTTTATCCTCATATTTTTTGTGGTAATACAAAATGTACCTCATTTTGTGATCCACCTTTTCATCTTTTATTGCTCGATGGCTCATCCAAATGCGGCTGCCTTAGCCTGAATTCTAAATGTTAAAAAGTTAAATTGACATTTAATGCATCTTACATCTTCTCTACTGAAAGAAAAAGTAATGGATGTGTAAGTACAACACTGAAATTTTAACATGTCTGCTCTCTCAGGTATACAAAGTCACACATCAAAAGCTTTTTTTTGGTTGTTGTTGAAAGTTCTGCCTCACAGTACTCATTAATAACTGACTACTGACTAATGTAGCTTTAAAATCAAGTGTTATCATCTCAAAGTTCTTCTTGTATTTCTTGTTTTTGTCTTGTTCGTCTCTTTAGCTGATGCTGATGTCAGTACTCAACTGCCTCTTTGATTCCCTCAGTCAGATCCTCAGGTACAGTACAGCGCTTGATTGAGCCTCATCTAATAAAGAGACATGAGTGAAACATGAGCGTGTGTGAATGGATTATTGAATATATGAATCCTATTTTCTATATGGAAAACTACGGCTCTTGCAATATTGCTTTAAAAATGCACATTGTGATTTTTTTTTTTTTAAAGCTTTTCTTTAATCATGCATGTATCCTCTGCACCATTAGGACTAATGGAAATCGACACACTTCACGCTAACATTACCATCCATCCACCAAAGCCTCTCAGGGAGATAATGAGCCTCCATGTTGAATTTAATGTAAAATTCAACAGCAGTGTGTATTACACATAAATGGTAGTGGTGATTTAGTTTGAATGATGAAAAAAGACACGTAGTCCTAATTTTTAGATATTTATTCAACATATTACAAGATTAGCTTGCAAAGCTGTGTGTGTTTCGCTCTGTGTGTGTGTGTGCATGCGTGCATGTTGCACACCAGGATCCCTCACTGTTGACTGCAACATTATCAGCCAAACAGCAGCTGATGTGGTTGCTATGGGAACCGATGCAGTAGTAATGCAGTGTGAGCGGCAGAGACATGGAGAGATTATATTATTATACAGTATGAAAGCTTAGAGGCTATTTAAAGTTTCATTGTGCAATATGTAAATGTCCATATTTTAGTTACCAAAAAAAATCTGTTTAATCTCCTCATTGTATAATCTTTTCATTTTCAACTTGAATAGAGAGAATCAAAGAGAGGTGGCCCAATTAGATCTGCTCCATCATGTATCCTTACTGTAAATCTACACAGAAATTACAACTGACTTCAGTCTGATTTAGTCACATCTGTAGCCAGATGTCATACAATGTGATAGTAATAATTATAAATAGGGCAAATATTGACTGGACTGTTGTAACAGTATGTACAGTATTTAGGGGCTCGGCTTGAAAATGAAGCCAATGAAGTTTATTAAAGTGTAATACCACTAATGGCCTCTAGATACTGGCTCCAAAAAGCCTGGCTCCCATTCCACTGAACTTCTCTCTAGAAATATGAATTCAAATAAATGTTTTACCTCTATGTGTGGTGGTCATTTTTGTAAATTATTCCGTTAAAAAGATCTTAGGGCTAATAGAGGGCTGTGATGTCTGCCATGTGGGCTTTGTTTGATTGGCAGCTAGCTTGGCCTGCTAAGTTGGACTTTCAGAGCTTCTGTGTATTTTCCCTGACAGACAGCTCGACTGTAGTTGTGGTTAAAAAATTACACAAACAAATCCATCAAACGATTTTACACGAATACGTCATGAATATTAGTGGTAGCATTAGCTTTGCAAGTTTCATCCTTCATCCTCCACGCTTCCCAATCTCCACACTCTTATCCAAATATGCTGACTTCTGGCTCCAACGATATTAAAGGAATAGTTGTACATTTTTGGAAACGGAATTTCATTGCTACAGATGACAAGACCGACACTACTCTACTACCGTAATGTGTGGTGATTAGCAGAGATTAGCCTAAAGTGTGGAAGCAGGTACTGTAGCCTGACTGTAATTATAGTTTAAAGATATGTTCACTAATTACCTCTAAGTATCTTACAAATTATGGACTGGTTTCTTGCCACATAACAGCTGGGTGCCGTGACTTGTTAGAGTGCTGTTGTCACTGTGAGGCTGGAAGGTAGCCAGCTAAGACACTGCACCGGTGTTGTGAGTGGGCAGCACATAACTCTGTAAAACTGAACATCATGTTTTTATTTCCCCCCTTTCTAAAATGTCTATGTACTAAGCTAGGCTAAGCACCTGTTGGTTCTTAGCCAACATGAATTAGATTGACATGTTAGACATGTAGATGTGTTTCCATTATGTATTTTAAGGTGCATTTTTAAGTATTGTATTAGAAAGGGAAGATGGAAACAGCAAATTCAGAAAAACTTCGGTCTGAATTTTTATTTCCATGAAATGCAATTTCATGGAAATAAAACACCAATTTAGGTAGTGTGGACTGACACTAGTGCTTGACAGTTATATGGAAACGCAGCTGATGATGTTTTAATCTAATTTGTGGCAAGAAAGTAATTAAGTGCAGTTCTTATAATGCCATACTAGTTTAGAAGGTAGGGGATTAGGTGACACTCATAGTTGTGTTTGTCTTGCAGGAAAAATGTGGAGCGCCGATGTTTACTGGACAACATGGAAGGAGTGTTCTTAGTAGTGGACGAAATTATCGATGGAGGGTAAGAAAGAAATCATTCATTTATTTAATTTATTAAAGATGAAACATTTTGTTCTGTATATATGTTTAATTGCAGCACAAAGCTAGTTCAAACTAGTTTACATCAGATAGCATTTTTTGAATGTTGATTAGTAATGTTAATAGTTTTGAAAGTGTTCAGTCTATAAAATGTCAGTAATTATCCCCAGCCTGTGCCATACCCGGTTCTGATTGGTTGCTTTTATCCTGTTGCCAGGGTGATTCTGGAGAGCGACCCCCAGCAAGTCCTACAGAAGGTCAACTACAGGGTAAGATGACTTAACTTATCAGGAAATCATGTGGAAAAAGCATTATTGATTTAAAAGCCATCAGGGCAGCTGTTTCTAGTATGTCTGTGTTTTCATACTGTAGCTTCATTGGCTCCTTGTCTTGTCTTACCTGCTTTACCTGTCACTCTCTCTCTCTCTCTCTCTTTCTCTCTCCCTGTCTCATCTTCTGATTGGTGTCAGCTAATGTCAGAGCCAGCCTATGGCTTCGTCCTGTTCGATTACATCACCGGTAACCTAGAGGGACAAACAGAAAGGAGCCAGCTGCTGTAGGCAGACAGAAAAACAGAAATACAGACAGACAGAGGGTGAGAGAGACATGCAGTATAGTAGTGAAGTAAGAATGAGTGACTGAGAGTGGGACAGTGAGGGGATGAAGGAGAAGTGGGCGAGACAGATGAGGTAAATGCACGGCGAGAGAGCATGCTGACTAACAGAGTGGTTTTACAGAATCAGACTGGGATTTTTCTAAATGTGTCTTTAAACAATGTTGAAGCACATTGTACAGCACTATTTACAGTGAAACCCTGCTTGTGGTTCACAGCCCCAAGCAGCTCATGAATGTAAATTCACATTTCAAAAAGCCAGAGTCATTCCTTTAAAGGTACAATATGTAATATTTGCATGTGCTTACACTTAGTTTGTGTTGGAGTCTGTGTTGTGTTTGTTTGTTGACATGAGGAGATTCCATTTCTCAGCTAACGATCCTGGACTTCTAGCCTGACAACAATGTTTAAAATGTTCATTTGGCCAATAGTTGATTTTTATTTGTTTGTTTACTTTGTTTTCATGTTGCTAACCGCTAGTGTGCTAACCGTTAGCAGGCTAATCATCGGCCACTGCCATCAGTGTAGTGAGGAGCAGAAATGGTTACAGCTGCACAATACGTCAAGTGTGATAGCTATGTGATTGCATTAGTTGCAGATAATCATTTTAACTTCTTCAAATGTGATCTGCAACAGATGGTTGAATTCATTACTGGTGACTGTGTACATCTGTCTATCAGTCCTGAATGAACAGGTCATTTGCCACTGGCTCAATGACCTCAGTGACATCAGCTGGCACCAAATGTCAAGCAGCAAAAATACATACACGTGGATACAGAGATGTGTTGAAACTGCTCATGCTTTCAGTCAGGGCGTTAAAATCATAATTCAGAGGTTTTTAAACTTATTTAGGCTACGGGTCAGCAGCAAAGCAAAGTTTGACAAAACATAGAAGCCACAACTGAGCTGTATGTTTACATTTTATGGACATTTAGCTTGTAATTTGACCATCAAGAGTTTTAGCAACAGGTAACACACATATTACAACCTGAAGAAGGTAAATATCTATAGACAGTGTGTTAGATAGTGTGTTAAAGTGAGATGCGAATCAGGATTATCATATTAGTGCGCTTGCGGTAATTGCACATATTCATATATAACAGAGCAGGAGCTTATGATACAATCACAGCAGAGTAGAGCATTCCTCCAGTTGATCCATTCTAAAAGTTGAAAACAACTTTTATGATTTTTGAAGTTTGAATGTGACGTGAAATGCTAACGCTATAACCGAACGAACACCACAGTCGCATGACTTCACCGTCACCCCCACTAAGCTTCCAACTTGTAATTTGATTTCATGTGCTTATCTTTTCTACAAAAAAAATTCCTCTTAGTGAGACTTGATCTAGCTAGTGAATAGAACAGTTTGCAAGAGCGCAACACAACAAGGCTATAAAGGCAGAGTAGAGTTTTTCCCTGTAACTTTGAAAATACACACCTTCCTTCTGCAGCTCTCTTCTCTGGGCCCAAATCAAAAGACTACATATAAATACAGATAATCAGATGTCATTTCATGCTCTTATGAAAAAGCACAGCCACTTTGGTGTCATAATTACAACTGTCAATCACATATTTAACCCTCCTACCTGTCTGAAAACAGACAAAGACTTTGTCTAAAATCTAGGCATCAGATCTTATTTCAGACTTCTAACCAAAAACTCAATCAAAACACATACTGACTTCAAGGGAACAGGAACCGTTGTCCGGGCTTTAAGACTCATTTCTGCAGCACTCTATTAAAATAGTAAATGAATATGACAAATTCAGTTTCCTCTAGAGTACACAGCTGCTTCAACTTGACCATCAGTACTGCCACATCGTTGTCTGACATGGTTCAAAGATTGGCTGTAATAAATAACCATAGCAACATGATTTTGCTCTAAAATTGCCACCAAAGTTTGACATCCAGAGTCATTACCGACAGCTGTCAGCAGCGTTGCGGGTCTGCTGTGGTCATTTTGTGCTACGAGGCAGGAAAAATCCAGCTTCTACACCAAGCACATGTACTGTGTTTTGCAATGAAACTACAGTTGTCAGAAGATTCAAGTATGAGCTGTGACCGCCCCAATGTTTGCAGTGCTCTGCTTGTATGTCTTGTGTGTGTGTGTGTGTGTGTGTGTGTGTGTATGTGTTATGCTTTGCATGAATTTTGCATTTTTCTCTTGCACATATTAATGTTGTT
>JAPQRN010000026.1:5466279-5477477 GCA_037367275.1 Coranthus polyacanthus
TGTGTGTGTGTGTGTGTGTGTATGTGTTATGCTTTGCATGAATTTTGCATTTTTCTCTTGCACATATTAATGTTGTTTTTTTTTTCCAGGCGGATGAGAACCCATTATCTGAACAAAGCGTGGCCCAGGTAAACACACAAATGATATGACTAAAGATTCACACCCATGGGTATAATTTGACACAACTAACATACGGCAAGTGCACTTTTACATATGTAGATGTGCAAAGATGCATATACATACATGTTTGTGAGGACACTCATTGACATAGTGCATTCCCTAAGCCTTATCCTAACCTTAATGCCTGACCCTGATCTAAATCCATTCAAAATCTTAATCCTAAAATGGAGTTTTACGCCTTTTTACAATCGTTTTCACACTTGTCTCAATAGTCTCAATAGATGTTCACTTCTTCAGAATTCTTCACACTGTTTTACAAACACCTGACCACATTAGTTAACCTAAACTACACCAAAACACTACACACACACAAAAGTGGCTCTTGCTACTTCATCTATAGTGTATGTTCTCTGCCATAAGACCACTGTGTCACTCAATGGACAATGAACTACAAAACACAAACTTGAAGCATTGTTAAAAAAATATAATGGCAAACAAAGACAGTAAATCTGAAATTCTGCTTCTTGACGACAGCTTGGTGCTATAGTTTCTATGGTATACTATAATACAATAAAAAGTGTACAGACACTTTTCAGGTCCAGTCCAAGAAGTGAAGCAAAAACAAATGAGATTAGCACTAAAAATCTACTGTTGTCCTATAATGTTTATCCATGGTGTCTGTATTATAGGTTAGATTTTTTTGAATTTTAAAATTACAGCAACATCCTCCCTTTTTTACCATATCTTACTGAACCTGATCTTACAATCCCCTACAACCCATAAATATTTCTTTTTGCCTGTCACAATAACATATTTGCCACTATTGAGTGCGATACATTACAGTAACTATAGTTGCATTCTTGAGTCATTTTCTCTAATTGATAGCCCGTAACTTACATATACAGCAGTAATAGTGGGGAAAATATGGACAATTACATCTATATTTTTCCTGTATATGCACATTTCAATGTAAATATGACCACTTTTGCATAGATAGTAACAAGGCTGGAAATGGAAAACTGAATACACTTAGTTAAAATCAGAATAGTCTGTCTTATTTCAATCATATAGTTTCATTTTTCTGTCAAAATGCAGCAGATTATCATCTGCAGTGGTCTCGGAATGTCTCTAAATTTGCTGTAGTTGTACAGAATTATGCTGCTGGTGAACATTGACTGAGAGAGTTATTCATGAATTTTGGAAGAAGTGCTGATTGAATGCCTTTTGTATGAATGCAATGCAAAAATATACACAGTTCAGTTTACATAGTCTATATGGTGAAAGTGTTATGAGTTTTGAAAAAGTGGACATGATTTTGAGATAGGTGTGAAAACAAATGTAAAAAAAACTACACCATGCACACATGAACAGGCGGTGATTTATGCATGTTATATTTCCAATGCAAACACACATCTAATCTCACAGATACACACAGATAGAACGGCACATACACAAGTGATCAGCCATCATTCAGACACAGAAAACCTGTCACAGATACACAGTGCACTCACTGACTGGCTGCAAACACTGCATATTTGTTCTGTTATTAACATGAAAAGGCTACTACTCCCCAACAACATTCGCTTCTCAAATCTACACTGACAATGCAAACACACTGACTTCATGGCAGAAAAGTTTGAAAAGTTGACTTCATAGCAGTATAATTTGTTTGTTTAACCAGTACATATGCTAACACTTTAGCTCACCATGCATGCTAACTGGAAGGTAGCTGCTAGCTTATCTTCCATCTGTAAAGCACTATGCAACACTAGCCTCAACTGGGAATGAATGCCTTTATGGGTAAACTAAAGGGCAGTTGAATTAACATCTTCCGAAGCAGATGTAAAAGTGCTTTTCTGTTCTTCTGCCATAAAGTCAGTTTATTGTTGTTAGGCTGGGTTGCTCCAAACTTTAGGACTAGCTTAAAAGTAGGACAGATTGCATTTAAACCTTAGTTTAGTTTCTACTCTGAACCTACTGTAGGTTAAATTGAATTTTGTTGCACCAAAACTTTAAGCTCCAAATTAAAATGTGATCCAATATAAACTTACAATTAACAGGGTTTAACTCTTAAAATGGCTGCCTTTTTGAGTTGGATTGAGCAAAAACATCGAGTTCATCGAAGAAACTTCAAGGACAGACTCAAAATAGCTGACTTTCTGTCATTCTGTCAGGATATTAGTTCAATAAAGAAATTGTTATAAAGCTGAACAGAAAGATTGGACCAACAGCTTATATTGTTCCATTAACTCAGCCAATGTGTTTTTCTCAGTGGAGAAATTAGAGCTTTGCTAGGTTAGCTAGAGCTAGGCTAACTAACTTTTTATGCAACTGTAACTGTTTCCCTTATACTTTCTGGGTTCCAGCAGCTCACAACTGTATTTATTTATTGAAGGATTACTATATAACATTCAAGTGTGTTCATATGTTTACGTGAAGTTTGTGTTGGAGTCTGTTTTGTGCTGGGAGTCGGTTCTTTGTTGACCTTAGCTAACTCCATTATGCAACACCAGCTACTAAGCTAACAGTAGCTAGCGTGTAGGTGCACAATGTTGCCGCTGTAAAGGAACTTGAGTATTTTTGTGGAACAAATATTCAGAGACAAGCTGATATTATGGATGTAGGCAATTCATATTCATGTTAGAATTGCATATTTATATATAAAAACTGTCTTACTGTTATTACAATTCCTGCTCCCATCGACTTTTTTTCCTGTCCCAGTCACTGATATATAGGGAAATTGACTCCCATCCCACGGGAATCTCACAGGAATCCCATGACCCACAGGATTCCTGAAAAAGTAGTCAACCACTAGTAGACAACCAGTTAGTCGTTAGCTTAGAAATGCCATTAAATAGTGTTAACAAACAGCCAGTAAAAAACAACCAACACAAAATTCACGTTAGCACAGAGGCACACAAAAATCTTACATATTGAATCTTTCATTTATTTTGATCTGGGTAAGCAAACATCTCCATATTGATCAAACTCTTTAATGGCAGTTTACATCAATAAATTTGACTTGTGCAACCGAGCTCCGCTTAATTTTAAATATGATTTTACTCATTTTAATTGTAGTTTTGCTACAATTACTCTGATTGGAAATAGTCTTAGATTAAATTAATCATTGTTGGTGCAACCCACCTGCTACTCCTGTTTTTTTTTTTATTCTTTAATGTAAGGCTTTCTGTCTTTATTCTGTCTTTTGCTAATGTCATGTCTCTGTGCATATGTGCAAGAATGAACATTTGCATGGGCATGTTTCTGTTTCTGTGCTTGCTTAAGGCGTGTTCGTGCTTTCATGCGTGTATGTACATTCGCTCTAAGCTTGTCTTTATTTGTTGCTTTAACCCTGACAGCACATAACAGAGAAACTGGCACTGACCACTAACGTAAGTCTCTGTTAACTTCACTTCCTGTAAAAAGCTTATTCTACTCTGACACCGTATGCACTGTGATCATGATCTACTCACCACAGTATGTAGTCAATACTGGCTTCAGTCAGTATTAGCTAAGCTTACTGCTCCCCCTGCTGTCTGTTTGAGGAACTGCAGCCACATTGCTGAAATGAAGTCTGGACAGACTGAAATAATACTGAAGTGACATGATCTATAGATCATAGAGCAGATATTCAGTCATGCAACATTCTCAAATGTTGGTGTTCTAAAAACATAACTGGTTAAAGGATGCCTACTCAAACCCATCAATGTATATGTCTTTAGACATAAAAATACAAACCTCTCTTGTTGAATTTACAGTTGGACAAATTACATGAGTGGTTTCCTCATATTTTGAATTAGAGAAATAAATTCTGTTAACCTGAGTTTTCATGATTGTGCCTGTATGACACACTGAGAGGAAAAAAAATGAAATATTCTGAGAATAAAGTCATAATATTTTGAGAAAAGTCATATTACTAGAATAAAGTCATTATATTAAGAGAATGAAATCATATTTTCTTTAAGAAAAAAGTCATAAAAAGTTATAATGTTATAAGAATAAAGTTGTAGTATTTGTAGAACAAAGTCATATTGTTAGAGGAAAACGTCACAATATTACAAGAATAAAGTTGTCATTTTGTCTGTATGAAACTCTTTTAATAGAAATGAATTAAGGAAAAAGTAAGCTTGTTCGCTCAGCAACCTAATGTATCAAATACAAACAGGCGCTGCTGGACTGGACTGCTGCATTTGGTTCACCTGCGAAGTTACACAACTCTCAAAACATTAGTGTTTTTGGGGTTTTTTTAACATTATTTTCAAAGTATCAGGGTTTTTTTTATCTTCCTAAAAGTGCACCTTGAATCAGTGCACTGTTATAATTGTTGTGAATCACATCCATTAATTATGATTACATAAATTTTCAACCTGGCTGAAAATTAAGTAGTATGATGTGGTATGATTATGTATGAATATGTTACTGTAATGATGTAATGTCTTCTCATAAAGTAACAAAAGATGGAAATAATTGCACTTTGAACAAGGCAGGATCAAACTCATCACAACTCCAATTACAGAGTACAACAATCATAACATGTAATACGTCTGACCTCTACTGGTCAAACACGGGCACTGCAGCACCATCCGTTAAAACAGACTCTATGGTGAACTACCTCCAAACATACATACACAGTATATCTATTTGATCGTAGTTTTTTAAATCTCCTTATGATATTATGAAAATATGTAACTATTGTTTTAAAGCCTATGTAGGAGGATTCAGTTCAATGCATACAGTCATTTAACACCTTTTTACAATACAGACCTCACAAATTTCAACCTGTTCACTGTTACACATAAGCTCATTAACATAGACTTTAGATATTATATGTTTTGTAATGTATTATAATATATAGAAGCTCATTTAATCCCATGTGTTTACGTACAGCACAACATCTACTTATACCTATTAACGTTTGAAAATCTTGTTTAATTCTTTATGTTAGATCTTTATATTTTAGGCCCAAACTGAGCTCATGCCTGAAGTTCCATGACTTTCATATGATTGTAGAATTATTACTTTTACATTTTGTGTTTCTGTATATGATACTCTGTTTTTATTGTCCGTCATCATATGCTACATGTGCTGTGTTTTATGTTTTCCAGGTTCTGCAGTCAGCCAAGGAGCAGATCAAATGGTCTATACTGAAATGACTTCAAATGGAAATGAAATGTAGGATTCTGCAAAAGTCTCCACGGGAGAAGATTTGTAGTCCAGACGTTATTTTTTTATACTTAACAGACTTGAAGGGAAGGTTGTTGTGTGGTTAATCAGTCAGTAGTGGTTTTTGTTTCTCTGTTAGGTGGAATTTATTCACGTTGTGTGTGATATGCTTTAATTTATTTGGATAAAAGAAGATTTTAGAGACGTGTGGTCCAGTTCTAAACTTTGTCATGATTTATTCCATCTGATTTGCAGATTAGAGACAGGCCGTATTTCAAAATATCACACTTTGCATGCGTGTTCAGATTAGTTTTCCCAAAGTATTACACATCAGGAAAGATCTCGTGCAATTTTGCTAAGATTTACCAAAAAACACACAGGGCTGGTCCTGTAAAATGTTACAATTGCTGAGTATGTGTGTAGAATCTCTTTATTTTCAGTGGTGCGATTGTGTCAACATGCAAGTTACATGATCCATTGTGTAGCCTCAAGTCTGATCTGTTACGAGACACAGATACGATTCCCTCAGTGACTGAAAGAGCAGTTAAAGTTGCATTAAATATCAAAATCAAAAAATCACATAAGAAGCAAGTTTAACATGAGTGGTGATACATTAATACAGTCTGACATCATATGTGCACTGAATAGCTCAGTTTAAATAGCTTTGTTCCATAACCCACATCATTGTTTTGTTGTTTAAAGAGAGTAAAGGAATGTACTGATGATGTAAGACTCTAAATAAATGTTAACAATTTGTTTGTGTGTCAGAGAAGGGGCAATATGTTACTGTTGCACTGTCAGAATCTGTTATTTTCATATAAATGAAGGTTAAGCTACAGAGAATCAAAGGGACCTTAAAGAATATGAAACAGTGTACATGATTTTCTGTCCAGAGTATGTCTATTTTATTGGTACAATACCAGTTAAAGATGTTAATAGATATTAAATATTTTCTTAGTTGGAAAGAAACGCCAAAGACTAAATATTTTGTTTACATTTTGATGTTGAAACAAACTGCAATTTGGTCCTATAAAGGGCATTTTGTCCACCATTTGTGAAACTGATAATAAACTGATATTTAATTTGGTTTCCACCTGCTCCTTCTTCTTCTTCTTCTTGTTCTTCTTCTTGTTCTTGTTCTTGTTCTTCTTCTTCTTCATATTTTATTTTATTGCTTAGTCACACATTCAGCCTGTGTAACTCGTCCTATTTGTCTGTGTGTGGTTATTGTCCAATCAGAATTCAAAATCCATGAACGTAATGAATATTAATGAGCTTCATAAAGAGAAAGTCGGTGAGTGGGCGTGGTTCGCAATGTTATTGGTCGAAGAACAGGCGATGTCAGGAGCCACGTGCTTCTATTCCCTCAGCCAATGATTCGTTCTGGATTTATTTCCCTGTGATGTGATTGGTTGTTTTTTTATACCCTCCCAAAACACCCCGAGAGACAAAATGCAACCGGTACGTATTAATACAAATGAATATAATTATATTATAATATGGAGGTGAATGTATATTTTATTTAATTACTGTGACACAATGATGATTTTGAAAAGGTCGATTTTTGGGGGGGTTGAATTTCTTTCAAATGTTTTGCTCGAAAAATAATATTAAAACAACAATAATGTCATAATGAATTAGGCGGAGTGATAATGGATTATTTCTGTCTAATCAGTCTATTGAGCATTTTATCAGTATTTAGAATCTTTTTTTCTCTTTCCCCTATAAAATATATAAGGCGTCTGTTTAACATGGTAAGCAACTGAAAAATTCAGATACGTTTATTTCGTAATGAGCCAGGACTTTTATTATAACCTGTTCAAAAGAACCATTATCCATCCATCTTCTTCTGCTTATCCGGGTCCGGGTCTCGTGGGTAGCATCCTGAACAGGGAAGCCCAGACTTCCTTCTCCCCTACACCTCCTCCAGCTCCTCCGGGGACACACCGAGGCCTTCCCAGACCAGATAGAATCCCTCCAGCGTGTCCTGGGTCTGCCCCGGGGCCTCCTCCCGGTTGGACATGCCCGAAATATTAGAGAAAACAAAACGTCAAAAAAAGATAAAGAACTGAACAGTAAGGGAAATGAATATGCCAAATCTTCCGTTTTGTCGCCGTAACTGCAACCAGCGGCTACATCACATAAAAACACCCGTTTACTGTCGCCCCCTGTTTTTGTTGATGCAACTTTATTGAAATGAAAATATCGTTACATACATACAGAACCATGGCATTTTAACAATAACGGATATCGATAAAGAAAAAAACAACTTTATTAGAACAATAACAGGAGCAACGACATAACACTGTATACATTTTCCAATGTTTGCCTCCTGTGACACAAAACACCTCCAGAAAATCAGAAGGAAATAAGGCACTTCAAATACAAATACCAGATATAACTCATACAATTTATAAACAAAAACACAAAAGATGCAAGTCGTATGCAAGCACAGCAAATAAATGAATTTAAATAAAGTAAAATAAAATAAAGTTTGGGGGAAAGGAAAATAAAATAAATAAGATAGAGGGCTGACACATGTATTCTCATTCCAACATGCATTGGAATTCTTACAGGGAATAGGAGGACAATATTTAGGGACCATATGTCTGCAAACCTTGGACTGTAGATGTATTGACTGCATATCCAAATAGAGGACAGAGCCCAAGGCAAAGTGCACATGGCTACACACCAAGACCTTTGCTCAGGGTGTGTGTGTGTTGGGTGTCATTTATGGAGATCAGGACACAGGACTTTTCATCGAGCCAGTTTCTCCTCTCACTGTTTAGATCTTCCTGCACCGGGTTCACTTTTGCCACCATCTTAGCTATTTCAGCTCTGTGCTCGGCCAGCAGATGGAACCTGTCCTCCTGCCACTCAAGAGTCCTGTCCTCCAGGTCCTTCTCTCTCTGAGCCAACAGAGTCTTAAGTCTTCTGAGCCAGGCACATTTCCATCAACTCCCCCTTTTGCTTTTCAGCCTCCAGGGCTGACTCCAGCTCTTTTATTATTTGGGCCTGATCTGGCTCCTGCACCCAACTGAGCAGGTCCTCTGGTTCCGCTGTGCTGGTCACGGCAACCTCTGGTTTCAGTGTGACGGTCGGAGGGACCTCTGGTTCCACTGTGATGGTCAGAGGGACCTCTGGTTCCGCTGTGCTGGTCACGGCGACCTCTGGTTCCGCTGGGATGGTCGGAGGGACCTCTGGTTCCAGTGTGATAGTCGGAGGGACCTCTGGTTCCGCTGGGATGGTCGGAGGGACCTCTGGTTCCAGTGTGATGGTCGGAGGGACCTCTGGTTCCGCTGGGATGGTCAGAGGGACCTCTGGTTCCAGTGTGATGGTTGGAAGGACCTCTGGTTCCGCTGGGATGGTCGGAGGGACCTCTGGTTTCAGTGTGACAGTCGGAGGGACCTCTGGTTCTAGTATGATGGTCGCAGCGACTTCTGATTTCAGTGTGATGGTCAGAGGGACCTGTGGTTCCAGTATGACGGTCAGAGGGACCTCTGGTTCCAGTGTGACGGTTGAGAGACCTCTGGTTCCACTGTGCTGGCCACAGCAACCTCTGGTTCCAGTGTGACAGTTGGAGGAATCTCTGGTTCCACTGTGCTGGTCGTGCTGACCTCTGGTTTCAGTGTGATGATCAGACAGACTTCTGGTTCCACTGTGCTGGTCGTGCTGACCTCTGGTTTCAGTGTGATGATCAGACAGACTTCTGGTTCCGCTGTGCTGGTCGAGGCGACCTCTGGTTTCAGTGTGATGGTCAGACAGACCTCTGGTTCAGCTGTGCTTATCTCTTCAGGCGGCTTCTTCTACTTCGTCTTTTTCTTGGGTACAAGCATCTGCTCATCCACTTCAGAGGACTCTGAATCTCTCAGGAGTTTGAATTTGTTGTTCATCTGACAGAGTGGGACACGTTGAGGTCTGGTTCCTCTGTGGAAGACAGAGTATCCTCTGTCTCCTTCACTGCAGCAGGCTGTGCCTCCTGTTGGGCTTTGGCAGCTTTCTTTTTCTTAGTCTTTTTTGGAGGTACAGACATCTGCTCATCCACTTCTGAAAAGTCTGAATCATTCAGGACTTTGAATCTGTTGTTCATTTGATGGCCCTCAGCTACAGTATTAATACTTAGCTTTGATTTTTTCTTCTTGTCTGTCATATCGGCTCTGTAATCTGTCAGACATTCAGTTCTGTTATTTTGGTATATCAGATGTTTTTGTCTTAAAATCTTCCTCATCTGACTCATCATGTCTGTTCTTCTTGCCTTTGGGATTCTTTCTTTTTCCCATTTTGATACAAATATATAATATAATAATATATATAAATATATTTAATGCAATAATATTTGATGGACATGATGTATAAGAGAGACTTTCAGACACAGTGGGATAGTGGGAGTAAAAATGTAAATCTATGGAAATTCATTCCACAAAATAAATAATATTATTTATTTGGGATTCTACTGATTTTCTGTATCTTTGGTATACCACTACATAATATTTCAGGAAGAAAACTTGTTAGAAGTGAACGTTTAACAGAAAGAGACAGACTCTTGAGCCAGTTCAATAATCTGAATAGGAGACGTGCTCTGTAAAAATATTTCATCACAGCGATAGGGCTCGTGTCATGAAACACAGCCACCATATGTGTATTACTGCTTCACTGGAAATGAATTGACACAAATCAGACATGTAGGCATGCGGTGTGACATTTTGATTTAGCTAAGGTTGGATATATGGAGCTAATTTCCTGCCAAAAATAACAAACAAACAAATAAATGCCCTACGATTCACAACCAAACACAGCTTTGTTTGCAAAAACAAAATATGATTAACAAACTAAAAACAAGGTGTACTTATCAAGCAAATACACAACGCATTTCTAATATATCACATATATGTGCAAAAAAACCCAATATCATGTAATTTTTGACAATATTTCCACTGTTTGTGCTTAAGATTTTCTCTTAAATGATGCACCATTTAATGTTTATTTTCAACCATTACAAGAACAAATTTATTTTCAGTGTTACCCACATGTTATTTAGGGCTATTTGTTTTGTTGTGGATGGTTTGTGTGAAAATCTTGTAGTTGAAATATGTTGTTTGACATGTACGTTTGCATTAGTTTACAAATCAGATTTTGTATTTGCAACCAAAATATTTGTTAGTAATTCCCATAGATTTATGCAATGGTTTGGGTGTGTGTATACTGTATGTGTTTTAGAGCATAATCACTGTGAAAAAAATCTGAAAATAATGTTTTCTTTTACTTTCTTCTTGCCATCACTGCTCATTCTCCCTAGTTTTGAATGGTATGCTAATAAACACAAGTGAGAAATGTTTCATAGTTTAAGTTTTGACAAGAAATTAGCTCCATACTACGGACAGTGGTGACAAAAACATGCAGTTAGCTGTATTAATCATATAATAGTCACAGCACACACACAAACACACAGCGTGAGGAGCCTGTAAGAGACGTAGACAATCAGAGACAGGTGGTGTGTGTGTACATGTACAGTATGATACACACAGACACACACAGTTCTGCATCACTCCTCTGTGCAGTCCATATCTACTTTATTATTATTATATCTATCCTCTATGTTTCCTACTGCACAATGTTGCTGTTTTAAGATGCTGTATTTGTCATATTTTATATAGAGTACTTTTTTGAATTCATTCGGCTTCATTAGATCCTGACAGACAGAAAACGACCTGACTGGGACAATGATTCTGAAGATGAGTGAATATTAAATAAACTGATTTGAACATGCAGCTGTGGAGACCATGACACAAGTCCAATTAATGCATTACCTCATGCTTTAATACCATTATCACTTACATTTATATTATGATATACATTTGTATTTTATACATATATATATATATATATATATATATACATTTCTTTTCAACAAACTT
>JAPQRN010000026.1:5512822-5523939 GCA_037367275.1 Coranthus polyacanthus
TGTGTGTGTGTGTGTGTGTGTGTGTGTGTGTGTGTGTGTGTATTTGTGATGACTGAATTGCGAGTGTTCCTCTTCAGTTGTGTTGCAGTTGCTCTCATTTTCATCCTGTAACTGAAATACCTCTGGTTCGATCCCCACTGAAGCCGACAGCCTTCAAATAAATTACACAAAAAATTACTAGTTAATTAGTTCCACATTTTAATTACAATTCAGGATAACAGTCTTCACAAGAAATTACTCTTTTAATGATAGTAATGTGGTACCAAATAAATAGAATTAATTATGAATGAGTCATAAGTTCATATTTACATTTAGTTAAATACTTGTATTAATATTTGGTAAATATCTAATATTTAAATACTTGTATAAATGAGTAGTTAAATATATTTATTTAATTAAATACTTATGTTGATAAGTAGTAGAATATTACATTTATTACATAAAAAATAGGTAGTTACATACTTATATTTAGTTGAATACTTAAATAAATAAGTAGTTAAATAATACATTAATAAAATACATATATAAATAATAATAATTTTGTTGAATGCTTATTTAAATAACTAGTTAAATACTTAATGTATGAAATATTTAAGCAGGGAATAAAAGTCAATAGTGGCAAAGTAGACAACTAATTACTTTAGTGGGAATAAAACCAAATGTCAATTTATAGATATAGAATTAAACACAAATAAATCAGGGTTTGAAACTGGACAAAGGGTGATCTAACACATTTATTTCTAAATATTAACATTGCATCAAAGCATATTTCTAACTATGCTGTTTTAAGGTACAGAAATCAAAAAAAGTACAGTATGAAAAAAAAATACATACAAAAAAAATAAATACATGAGTCAAGATTTAAATGAATCAAATCAAGTATAAAATGTTCAGAACAAGTTTGGAAGTTTGACCATGAATTAATAAAGACAAACAAAATAATAATAAATTAAGGATGATAAATAAATTAATTAATGGATAAATAAATTCATGTTGAAATTCAATTTGCAATCCTTTTTTTCTGGTGGAATATATTTCGTTACTGTTGCTTTCATGATGATGTTTAATGCCAGTTTTTGTTTTCCGCTTGACTTGTTTTGGATCAAATCCCATTCCACCATGCCAGCATGTACACACACACACACACACACACACACACACACACACACACACACGCACACACACACGTAAAGTGAACTGTTGGTTTTATTGAGTTAGAGAGCAGGAACATATGCCCTTGTAGATCAGGGGGAAGTTGTAGAGTTGTAGTGGTGGCGCCATGATGCTCTCTCTCTCTCTCTCTCTCTCTCTCTCTCTCTCTCTCTCTCTCTCTCCTACACACACAGAAAACACACACATAGATGCACTTGTTTTCACTGATGTAGAAAATATACACATACAAAGAAAAGTAGATACAGTAAAATCTGACACACAAACACATATGTGCAGACCCAGTGACTGTAACCAGACAGTTACACAGTCACAGGGTCGGTGTTGTTCATTTAGTAAATGGAATTGAACCAGGTCTGTAAGGGGAGCAAGGTTAATGAGAGGATGCCTGACGGTTCATCTGGAAAACACTGGCTCCTTTGAGTCAAAAAAACAAAACGTATGCAGACTATTAGTGTTCCAAAATCATCTACACTGTAAAAACTTACATTCAAGAATTCAAAATATGACATTACAGTAAAATAAAATAACAAAACATTTGCAATTTTAGTAACAAACTGATACCTGACTTTGTGCAATGTACAGTATCATTCAGTTTATTTGTTGCATTGGAGGTACACATGAGAAAAAAGATGCAGTGTCATGACAAAAAGCTGGACTATATGTCTTTGCTACAATGCAATGTAAGATAACACTACCAGGCATCGTATTATTTTGACTGATCAAATGCTGTATGTGTGATGACACTGTTTACATCTCACAACTTTTATGATGAAGAATGGAATAATTGGTGCAAAAGTAACCTTTCAGAGTTGCTAATTCTTTTCTCACAGTATTTAAAGTGTCTTATAGTATAATAAACCTTCAAAATATGAAGGTATGACTTAAAGTTGTTGTTATCTCTATGGTTACCAGGGAGATTCTGGAAGGTAAACCACGTTCAACTGCACAAACTGAAGACAAGAAAGATAAAGATAAAACACCTCGGTTTGTAGCGCTGCTGAGGAACTCTCCAAGGTGCTGAAGCTCGACAATACACACAAAGTTTTTAGATTCCACGAATCGCTATAAGACTGTTTGCCATCGGTCTGTCTAGTAATTGAAAGTGTGCATGAACAGATTATGATGCAGCAAAGTGGACGCATGTCATTGTTTGTTAGTGTTGTAGTCAAGACCACCTAAACCGAGACCAAGTCATGACTGACGACCGAGACCAGGAAGTATTGAGACTGAGACAAGACCAAGACTTTGAATGGCTGAGACCAAGTCGAGACCAAAACCAAGGCAGAGCGAGACTAAGACTAATATAGATACACAGCAAGGGCATTATGGGAAACGAGTTTTTCAAATATTACAGAGATTATAGTATGATGTGACCAAACCACTTCTTACAAACACTGAAATAACAATAATTTTTGAGGTGATTCAACTTCTAAAAGACCTTCAAAAAGTGGTCTTGAGACCAAGACCGATCTCGAGTCCGACAACACTATTGTTTTTGATTAGACTGATAGATGGTGAGATAAACAAATGTCCGTGAAGCTTACAAGCCCAGAGGTCTCTAAACCAACCTGATCTTAAATTAAAGTGATAAAAAACCAAACTGCAACAACAGATGAGTTGTGGTGGAAACTTTAAGTGGAGTGTGTTTTCAATTAAAATCATGACAAAATTCCAAATTAAGTCACAAAGACTGCATCTATCACTTGATATTCATAGATGATGTTTGACCAAATATCAGATCTTGTTCTCTAATATGCTAGTTATAGACGCTGGCGGCACTGCCCAACCAACCAGGGAGTCTCCAGCTTGATTCCTGACTGGCCAGAACACATGCTTCATGTCATTCTCCTACTGTTGTCCCTGCATTTCCTATATCTCTCCACTGCAACTATCAAATAAAGGCACAAAAAGGGTTAAGTTTATAACAGGAGAAGTGTCAGGCCAAAATGCATGTATTAGACTTGCTTTGAAAGGGAACACAACCTGAACTACATCACTTAAAACACAGCTCAAATGTAACCCTGACCCTTTAAATGGGTCACTGCTGACCTGGTGGATGTTAAAAGGTTTTTTAAAAAATGATCAAAAAGTTTGCAACAAATTATCATTGTGCTAACAAAAGATGGAATAAGAAAGAACACACTTAAATATGCCTGATGATTCTGAGGCCTAAAGAGCTCATCAAGATATATGTTAATACACACTGTGAAAATACTCTGTGTTGTTCTTTGATGATTTGCATCTGATGTTTTCCACAAAATGCTTGAATAGGCTCAATAAATTCTTAAAATGTCTGTCTACTAACTAAAATATTGCTTATTGCTCAAGTTAACTGCTGAACACTGTCTCCAACTTCATTTCACATTTCCACATCACACTTTGTCAAAGTTACACACAGGACCACGACTGCCTCCAGAATAGTTATATATGACAAATCTGAAAGATTCACATCTTGAGATTTAAGGTAGTTCTGCACAGTGAATCTCATTTCAGTGAATCTCAGAACAAAAATGAACCAAACACATTTTTGTGCACATTGTTTGTACAGTGTTTGGATTGAGATGTGAGTGTGTGTGTGTGTGTGTGTGTGTGTAAGGCACTTGGTTGATGCTTTCTTAGAAAACATGTCAGGTATTAAGAGAAAAGGTCATTTCAGTAACTGCGGATCATTTTTATTGGGAGTGTCCTGAGCATTGGCAGTGACTGGTTCTGTTGTGAAACTCTCGCTGTTGATGTTTGAGACTGGTTGAACATGATGCTTGTTGGGAAAACAGCATCCATCGTGTCAATGAAGTGTGAAACCAGGGTAAAAGTGTTATTTCACACTGTGGGGAGTCAGCCCCAACACTAAAGCATCTATTTCTCCCATTCTTTATTGCATCGCTGTGTTTTCTTTTTCTTCACACACACTGCAGGGTCTCTGGATGGAAATGCACAAAGAGACTAACACCGAGGTCAATATGAGAAATAGGTCAATATGTGAAATTACAACAGGCCATAGGTCAAAAGGAAATGAAAGAAAATAAATAACATTCACCTGAAAGTATGAAACACACTGCAAAGTTAATTAAAGAAAGGAGTTTTTTTTCTTTTTTTTTACATCTCTTTGGAACAAACACAAACACACACACACACATGCACCAAGTAATAACAGATACTGGCTGATGATCAGTTATTCCCAAATTAATGAATATCCTGTCGGTAAAACACACCCACTCATCCAGCACAGTACAAATACACCTCTTTCTCTCTCACACACACAGTCTACATAGTGTTCCTTGCTGTCGGTTTGACTTATTTTGCCTGGTTTAATGAGAAATATCACATTACTACACATACTGTAGGCAGGATGGAAACCAGGCAGAGTGAACCAGTCTGAGAGACTGAACCCAGAGCTGTTACCGCTCCATGTTGTTCAAGTTTAATGAAGTTAATTATGTCCCAAAGTGCGTTTCAGCAAGAAATGTTCATACATCACACCACTTAAAATTAGGTTTTGTGTGCTTATGTTGAAAGCTGCAGTTTAGGATGTGGAGAAAACTTAGAACATAAACTGCGCCTTAAATTCACTAACCATGAAAGAATGTTCTGGTCTCAACTGCAACATTTTGAATTCACTATCTGTCTGATTCACACTTCTGACTCTCTTCACCGCAATGCCAGCCAACACCCATGGGTAGTATTTAAGCGATCCACCATGCCAAAGTGACAAGGAAGCAAGATTTCTCTTCAAATACAGGATGTACACTGCTGGAATAATCCTGCCATTTAGTAACTAATTAAGACTATTTCAGTCTTCATTCTCCTCCTTTCCATTATCTGCATAGTACCATTTTCAAAGTCCCTCATTATATGAAACAACAACCTCTGAGCTGCAACTACACGCTGAAAATGGCAAGTTTTGAAAAATACATATCCTACATATCTTTTAATGTGGCATTTTCTTTTGCAGGAATTTAGTTATTTTAATACCACATGCAAATGTTCCACCAAAGCAAGTTCACAGCAAGTGTGGAATGTGGAGACAGGTTGGACTAGGTTGGAGCTACACTCACTGCCCAAAGGTCCATGGCCAGAGCACAGTAAAACAAGAAGAAAATAAGAAAATGCACTTGTTACATAGACATTTATTTTTATTTGTTTACTTTGGCAGATTTCGTTACCTTGGCACACAACCTGACAAGCTTTTTCCCTAAGTATTGAGTCACTGTGCAGCTAACTGGCTGACAGTGGAAGCTTCCAGTTTAACATAATTTACAGATATGAGACAGATATCACACCTATTTTCATGCCTGACTTTGTGCAAACCTAACCAAACCTAAACCCAAACCAAACCGTAACCATGGCATCGCCTAGACGCCTTTCGGATTCCCCCACGTGTTGAAAAATGATGCTCTAAGGGAACCCTATGTGTCGAAATGTGACGAGTTTGGAGTGAGAATGTTAGGTTTAGATTTTCCAAAGTCTAAAGCAGCAGTAGCAATTGTAAGATGGTGTGTGTGTCTGAGTGTCAACTGCTTGCTCAGCACAGCTCCAGAAGAGGGTTGTGGTAAACTTCATCTCTAGCTCAGCAACACCAACAACACACACACACACACACACACGAGCGCACCCCTGGAGCTTGTGTTCCTGCAGGCCCCCTCTGGTGCTGTTAAGTGAGTCCTGAGTGAGACTGATGAGGGTCAGGACCCCCATACGTGTGCGCTGACACACACACAGACCTGCACACTCACAGTAGTGTGTTAAGCATTTAAAATCTGTACAGAGACACAAACACACACAGCAGCATAGACCTCACCCTGGGGCAGTACAGTGTCAGACCCCCTACCCACCCCGACCCCACCCGATCCTGGAGCTGCAGCTGTGAAACTCTGAGCACACACATGTATACACTTCCGGCATCTGACTGCATGCCGAGTCTCTGTGTGTGTGTATGTCCATGTGTGCATTTCTTTCAAAATTTGTATGGACACATGTTTTTTAGGACATTTTGAATGAAAACGGCTTAAGACTTGATTAGCTTTCAGTTATGACGGTTAGGGTAAGGAGATGAAAATGAGGAATACAATGTGTCAGAGTGTCCTCATAAAGACAGAGACCTGGCTGTGTGTGTTAAGGTTAGTACTATGCAAATGATGTGTGTTTGTACTTGTATATCTATATTATGCATGTGAATGTATGCAAATCTGAGTGTGTTCAGTTTGTGTATGTGTCTTTGTTTCTGCATGTACGTCACTCAGCGGTCATAAACTCAGCAGGCAGGAGAAAACAAAAGGCCTCATGTCGCCCCTGCGGCGCTCTGCTCCCTCCCTCCTCCTTTATTCTATCATGTTTTCATCTTTTTTATCGCCTCTTTTTCATCCTCATCACGTCTGTTTTATCTGCTTCAGATACAAACAGGCAGAGACAGAAATGGATGAATGGACACAGAGGTGGAGGAAAAAAGACAGATGTGATGTTTTTTTGCTCACTAGTTTTATTTCTGTTTAATTTTTTAAGTAAAGTAAAATTCTTAGTAAGTAAAAATGGGTTTATTTACATTTTGTATATGCAATAATTTTCTACGATGAAAAAGATGGATTGATTATCTGAGGCTAAATTATAACAGTGTAATAATTATGTGCCTCGTCCCTCAGCTTTGAGAAAACACACATCGAAACTTTGATAAAAATAGAATAGTGGGAATGGGGTGCTATGACTTTTCTTAGCAATTCAGGTAATCATGGCAAGTAAAGTAGCAAAAAAAACTGCAAAAAATGTCCTATTCCTTTCCAATGGGAAGACATTGTGAAAGAAATGATCAAGCACTTTCGTTAGAGCCACATTACTTCATCATGCTTTAAAGTAGAAACATGGTTGAAACTTTAAATGGGTCACATGACATCAGACTTTATTGGGCTCAATCGGTATCTCAATATCTAGTACGGTGTTTACAAAATCACAGGTTAACATTTACGTTTTTTCTTGATTTTGCTCAATGTTGAGACTTAGAGTGGATGATGTTATCACTAGAGTGGAGAAAATATTCAAAACGTTTCAGTTAAAACTGCTGTTGTTCTGAGACAGTACACCAGATTTACCACAAAAGTAGACACATTTGTCCTCTTTCATACAATGTGATGTCAAAAGCCTAGTGACTTACAGAATTTGAACAATGAGCCTCAAAGTGACATGAGTTCCATCCATCTGCTCCATTAAAACCAGTACTAAATCAGAAAAGACAGTCCTGTTCAAATGCAGAAAAAGTTATTTTTTTACATTATTGTCTTTCGCACAATTTCCACTAAACCTACAAAAGATGTATATTGACATATTCATCCAAGTCTCCTATCCCTCATGGTATAATGACTTTGATGATATAAGGGAATGTCTGTGACTGAGAAACCTCTGTTTGAGGGCTGCCCTAAGTCAAATTTCAGTCAGTATCAGACTTGTCTGGATGGTTGATATGGCGTGAAGAACAACCAGGAGAACTGTTTAAATGACCTTTAAACAGTTTGTTAAACTGAAGGGAACTATGACTCTATGAAAAGCGTGTTATGTTATTGGGGCAAATCTGCAGCAAGCAGAAAGCACATTCAAAAATTCTGCCAAAAGACATTTTATGCTGAAATGTCTCCATTGATTGGCCAGCATAGCTGCCAACCCAGCCAATCAAAAGTGTCTTCACCACATTAAATGATAAATGTGCTTTTAGAATACAGCATTGGTCATCCAACTCAAGTTGTTGGGGGACCAATACCAGTTCTTAAACAGTGTGAATATAAGTTTAGCATCATACTTCAGCATAGCTTAAAAACTGTGCATTATTAGATCTCTGACTTAGATGCACCACTTTTTATTGCCAGCTGGCAGATACTGGGGCTGGTTAAACTTGTGATGTATAATTCAGCAGTACATCTAATGTTTTTGACTGTTCCTGTAATCAATCTGACTGCCAAGGACTCAGTCCCCAAGTCACATGAAAAAAAACAGTCAAAGTTATAATCTTAAAATCTGATGTCAGTGGTGACTGGTAGTAACAGGAACTGTGATGTTACACTTTATTACAGCTAACTTGAGCAGTTACATCTAGCTCCTTACACTGAACAATCGTGAATGCATATCTCTACTAGGAAACGTCTCTAATAGAACATGTCTCTACTAGTGTAACCAGTGGACTTCCACACTGTATTAATGTGGAATACAATAGAAAAGAACTTTTGTTTATTACTCCAGACAAATCAGAGAAACATGTACTTCAGTGTACATCACGTAATCATAGACAGGCCCAGCTCTTCACTCTCCCATGAGGGGAGGGTAGGAGTCAAATGGGGTGACATATGACATGCAACATAAATTAGCATTTTAACAAACCTGACAAAATGAAGAAACATATACTTCAGTATCACCCAGAAACCCTGGGTTGACAGAGTGAGTTATGTTGTGTATGAGCTACAGCTGCTGTGGCAATAGTGGTTACGACACACGTCAGCCAGAAGTTGTTGTGATGTTCGAGCATGCGTGTGGGCTTTAGAGTAAAAAATAAAACCTACTTGAAGACGTTGCAGTCCATGAGTTCCTGGACAAAACAAGATGATGACCACCTTTGTGACAGCACTTAGACTGAAGTTACACAAAGACGCTGGTTTTATATTGTTGTTTGTAGACAAGTTTATGGCTGACCATGTTCTTACAGCATTTGTATAATTGATGTTTACAAAGAGTGAGTTACAAACTGGACTCGTCTCCTTTTGACTCATGTTCCATTACTTCTGGGAATATTTAAACCTGACAGACTTTCAAAAACGTTCCAAAATGTAAGAGTCAGCACCAACCTCAGTGACAAATACATTTAAATATATACTGGATTTGGCTATATGCTGTATATTTTTCTGTGAAATTCTAGTACAAATGTGTTTTCCATTTAAAACATCAATGTATTTTAACATGATTTGGGTTTCAAAGGCTTCTGCCCATTGCCTCATCAGACCTGAAGCTGTCCATACATGAAACATTGATCTGTGCTTTCTGTATTGACATCTGCTCCGAATCAATAACCCTCTCTTCAAAAGTGGGGAGGTGAAATTGACATGCAGGTGGAGAACTAATGACATAACTGCATTAGTAAAGATGTTGTAAATCAGAGTGAGACACAGAGAGATGGAAAAGAAATTGACAGCTGGGCAAAGACCATTAACATCTGCCCGAATAAATGGCATTAATGTATAAGTAACAATATTACATATTGCACAAAGAGAGAGAGAGAGAGGGGTTTAAACAGAATGTACCTTCTTTTAAATCTATCAGTAACTATACAGAAAAAAAGGAAAGGGGGAGGGAACTGACAACAAATGTAACTACACTTGCAGGCAACTATAAATGGGTCTAGACACCTAAATGATTCGCATCTTTTTCATTGCCGTAGTACATGTAAAAATGTCAGAATTCAGTATGTTGTAGAAGAATACGAGGTAAAATGACATGACGTTACATGCGACACATTCTCTCTCTCACCTTGAGCTGAGTGATTAGATAGGAAAGTGTCCTGAAATGCATCCTTAGCGTGTTCAAACCATGCATTAGAGTTGTCCACATGTGATCAGATTTTCCATGGCGGATGTTAATATAAGGTTTGAACCGGACAATACTGATGATTGGTCAGGGTGTGACGTTTTGACACACGGCGACACAGGCAGACTGCAAGGACTCGTGCCCAATGGCAGAATGTGACAACTTGGGAGTGAGAACGGGCTCCCATATCAGTGGATTAATTGGTGAACTCTTTCATACAAAAAAATATCCAAACAAACTTGGGTAGAAATAACTCCACAGTGGGACTGGACCAAGACCACTTTTTGTAAATGATCTTGGTGTGATTGTTTTGGTTCACTCCCGATTACGATTGCTGCGTTCACATTAAACCAAACCGAGTCCAACTCACCTGCAGTGTACACACTGCTGATGAATGAGGCCCCTGATCTATCACCATCTTCAGCTTGAAATTTTAGTACTTCTTGGAAAATACCAAATACTTGCCAAAGTGACTTCCCATAAGCCTCAGCTGTACTTGTGTTAATGATAATCAGTAAATTTTAGCCTCCAAAAAAGACTTATAACGGTTAGTGTGTGAAAAAATAGCTACTTGATGGAAATGACCGTGCTAGAAAACTTCAGTTCCTCTAGATATACTGCGTTTGCCATAAAATGTACACATGTTCACTTATTTTCTTCCTTCACTGCGTGTCTTATTCTTCTCTTTGAATGTCCTCACCCTCCAGTGTCTCTCTCTTTGTCCGTGTCTCTCCCTCCAGGAATCAGAGGGTGTGTTAGGTAGCTAATGGCTGGAGGCTTTTTATTCCTCCCAGCCTCTAATGTGGTCCACACACACACTTAGACACACACAGACACACACACAGATGGACACCTACACACCCCAAAGCCTGCTGTGACATCATGATGGAGTGTCAGGTGCTGCTGGCTAATTTCTGCCTCGACGTGTGTGTGCAGGAGAGGTAGAGCGGATGGGTATGAATACTAAACAGCTGGCTAATGATATCTATTTTGTGTGTGTGTGTGTGTGTAACAGCGGGCTAATGATATCTATTTTCTTAGTGAACAAGCCCACTGTGGGTCTCTGCAGAGGCAACTGCTGTTTTCCACATCTCTTGCTGATGCAAACTGCAAACACCCTTGTGCCAAATAGCTTCGTGAAGACACCCGCTGACATAATTTGACATGAATTCCCTGGTCCCTTATGCCAGGTTCAGACTACGATGAAGAGTTGGATTGTGCAAAAAGGCAGGTCTGCTTGGTTCTTTGTGCTGTTTACTTTTGCTGAGATTTAGCCATTACAAAGCCAGAGCTCACCTTCCACCATAACAAGTTCAATTCAATTTTTGGCTTAAGCACCACCCAGTATTGGGTTTGTGATTAGTATAAGGAAATACAAACAAGCCAGAAAG
>JAPQRN010000026.1:5539454-5551214 GCA_037367275.1 Coranthus polyacanthus
GACTGTGTTGAGCCACATAGAGCAGCAGAGTGACTGGAAACAGTGTGCAGAGAAAGAGGTAGAATTCTTGCTTCCTGTCAGAGCACCGCAGCAGTCTGGAAGGAAATGCTGTGTATGACTGACCTACAGGCTTGAAAATACCTGTAATTTTTGTACTTTAGGTACATTTTGTTGGTTATATTCATGTACATTAAGTAATGTTTTAGAAGACAATAAAAAAGAGGCATATACCGTTTATGATGTTATATATCACATAACACTTGTAACAGAACTATTGAACAACAACATCTTGTGATTAACAGGTTGTAAGAGGACATTTAGATTGCTGTTCATGTTTACATGTTGTGTGCACCCTAAAGCCATAGCTGTACTGGGCTTTGAATCCAGGACCTTCCGCACGTTAAGCAGATGTGACAACCACTACACTATGGAACAGTGATGGGAGGAATATTTTATCAATAAATAGAAATGTCACATGTAATGGAGAGGAGGATTTTAAAGGAACACTTCATCCTTCAGTTTATCACCAGACAGGAAGGGGATGAAAAATTGTCATTTGAGAAATAACTAAAGCTGCCAGACAAATGTAGAGTGGAGTAGAAAGTACAATATTTGCCTATAAGATGAAGGTGCAGAAAATTGAAGTATGTCAAATGTGTACTTAAGTACAGAACCTGAATAAAAGTTATTTTGTACCACTGCCTTTAAGTACCTGTGGAGTCTGGCAGGTGTTAGTGCTGCAATTCATAGAATCCACCACAAGATGGAAACATTTGACCAAAATGTGTGCATGACAACACAGTGCTTTACTGTGCAGGTAAGGTATCAATATTAAAAGTAAATAGAAACAGATAACATGTAATTGAAGTCATTTGTTTTCAGTCTGTAGCTCTTTAGAGTCTAATTCAGTCTGTGTGTGCCAGTATTAAGAGAGGAAGACACTTTGAATAGAGTTTTGACCTCTGTGGTGTGTACACTTTAAGGTCACTTAACTGTCACCATCACACTAGTACCCTCAGGTGATTTACACAAACATGCAACAAAGGATAGAATAATAAGTAGTCAAATGCATTTACATTGTTCTGCAAATGTCTGGCTTCAATATAGTAGGATTTATGATTAGAATGTAAAACAATGCATGTATTTTAGCATATATATTTGAAATGTACTGTTGTTTAAAATGGAATGCATCGACTGTTATCAGCATTGCTCATACTTTATCTGTGATTGCGTGTTCCTTTGTGTGGATATCTCGTGTCCATCTGTGGATCCTTCACTGCTGTCAGCCTTATTTTAATACAGGAAATCAAACACAAAGGAGCAAAGAGCAGCAGTTTAATTGCTGCCAGAGGAGATTAGGATCACAGCAGTGCTATTGTCTCTGATTTGCATGAGGCGCCGCTGATTGAGAGGGATAACATTCTCTATCAGTGTGTTCATCAGCTCGTTGGTGCAGGTAAAAACTCTCCAGTGAAGCTGCATATGAATAAGAATTAACAGCTAAAAGCCAGTTGGATGTTCTGAGGTCTGCCTGGGATTAGGAACTGCATTCTTGATATTTTGGCAGATCTTTGCAGCTAGGACCTTCTTCTAACAATAATAATAAACTTTAGTTATATGATTATATAATAAAATGCAACACAAAGTTAATCATAGCATTAAAACAGAAAAGGAAGAAACAGGGAAGATAAAACATATTGATAAGAGAACATAAAAACAGATAAAAATAATAAAAACACACCCAACAGGATAACATGATAGGTTAAAAAAACACTTCAGGAAAAAGCAATGTTAAAAAAAGAGGTGTCTTCAGATTTAGTTAAAATGTCAACAGCCCCTCAGGTCCTCAGGCAGGATGTTCCAGAGTTTATGGATGTTCAGTTCTGACCTCAGGAACAACCACAAGGTTTGAGTCTTGTATGTCAAACTGTATGTCTTAACCATATCAGACCATAGATATAAAAGAGAAATGTGGTCTCGTGAACACTCTGGTTCCATTTGGTACATTTAAATCCATGGTCAAAAGTCACTCATCTTCTATTTGTACATGTTATCCTTTATCTTTTATTACTGTACTGTTTTTTATATACAGTACAGTAATTTCACTTAATTTTTTGACTTTCTCTTTTGCATGTATTTCATGTCATTGACACTCAACATTGTTGTAAATGAGGGTCAACCTTCAATGATCTTCAGGTTTAAATAAAGAAATATGTGAGAGGTAACCATAGCAACACCATCTTTGGAGGACCGAGTCAGAGTGTGTGCAGCAGCTGTAAAACAAACCCAGGAATCTAAATTATTGTAAATGAAGTTTTGTTAATTATTTTTGGTAAATTGATAATCAGCAAATTTAAAACTTTGATGATTAATTATACATTTTAAATTCATGTTCTGTTAACTCAGTTCTTTGTATCTGTACATCAGTCTTCATTGAAGTTCTGTGAAAACTGTTAATAGTCTCATAAACATCGTATTAATGAAGAATCTGACTGCTGTTTATATAGGTCTCAGTGTGTAGTCGTCTTCTCCTAAGATGGCGGCGACTTTGGTGACAACTCATGCTATGGTTTGTAATAGAGATTTCCAATCTCCCTTTCATATCTATGTATCAGACAGATGAGATGAGGCAAGGCCATTCAGTGATTGTGAAAACAATAAGAGAATTTTAAAATGAATTCTGTGACAGACAGGTAACCAATGTAGTGATTAGAGATTGGAGTGATGTGAGCCCTCTGTCTGGTTTTCATCAGAACACGTGCTGCTGCATTGTGCACTTCTATGTCTGCCTCAAAAACATCTTTGATGAGAAGAGGTAACATCTCAGGTGTTTTTTAATTATGCGTTTTTCTACATAAAACAAAACTAAACAAAGAGGAAAATACATTATGACTATGAACTCATCTTATTATTCAGACCACATCAAAGTATCTACGGTACACAAAATACAGCCAGAACCTGTCCGTGCACCATGTCAATCTGGCCTGCAAACATCTGCAAAGGAAAACTAAATAACTTCCAAAAAATCAGTAAATGGCAGTCTTACAATAGTGAATCTCAAGTGTTTTCAGTAAGTCTGTACGGCTGTGTGGCTGTGTCTACATTTAGAATGGATGTTTCTGGTTGACTCCTAATCACCTCAAGTGACAGGTTGGTTTGTAACATTAGTGGTTGTGATGACAGAGTTAGGTTGAATTCTTCAAAAAAGGGAAAAATTAACTGTGGTGTGGTGTTTTTAAGAGGTGTCGGTTCAAAGGTGTATGTTTAATCTGCCAAGAGAGTATCATGGTGTTCTGACAATTGGTAAGCTATACACTCATTTAAAAGTTGATACAGCTTTTAAGTGGATTGTTTTATGCAAATTTTAATTTCACTGTGACCTCAAAGTGCACCAGATTGACACACACAACTGTAAAAGTCAGGTTTTTTTCAAACAAGGGCCCAGCTCTGGAAAATAGCCCGTTGTAAAAGTTTCTACCATGTCGACTAAATGTAACATAATACAGCACTATGTGTTTCAAGTTTCAATTCAATTCAATAGTCCAATGTGTATCTATTTGCTTACTTTATCTAAGTCAGTATGGTCCTCTGGTTGAATATGTTGTCCACAGCTGATCTACAGGCTTCAAAACATCTGTAGTTTTTGTACTTTGGGTACTTGTTTTGGTCATATTCGTGTATGTTAAGTAATGTTTAAGAACAGAATACAAAAGAAGCAAAACCTGTTTACGATGTCATACATCAAAGTCCCATGTAACAGCAGTGTCATTTCCCAAATGTTCCTGTGGCTGATAAACACACAGGGAGTGACAGGCAGTGTCATGTGCAACACAGGTCCAAGAGTCTACAATGTGACATCAGCCCGACCCGATCTTTTGTATTGCTTCCTCCTCTTGCATCTCGTGATTAACCTATTGTAAGAGGACATGGTTCAATTTGGTTGAGGGTGCTGTTGAAGTTTACTGAGTTTCATGTTTGTGTAAGGAGAACCTACACAGGATGTACTCTGCTGGAATACGGATGGCAGGATTGCCATTCCCCTTCTGTCCTCTATCTGCATCTTTTTGAAAGTCTCCCTCTCTACGTGAAAGAGCAACAACCTCCTACAACTACATGCTGAAAATGGCAACTTTTGACAAAGACACACAGCTATTTATGTGTGGTTTTCTTTTGTAGGCATTTAGTCATTTTAATACCACTATGCACATACGTCATGGGTCCAGTCGCAGAAAAGACATGTCTATGTATTCTCGGTCATAGCTCCTCCAGCCAGCCTTCTCAGGCCTTGATCTTCTCTACTCAATGGGCATTTTAGAGAAATGAGACATCCTTAAAGATGGCAGGCCAAGATTTATTTAGTGAGGGTCAACGAGTCAAGGAGGCAAAAATTAGGGAAAGGAGAAGAGCCTATGGTCACTTTTGGCTCCAAAAAAGTTGCAGATTGCAAAAATGGCAATGTCTCCAAAATGGCAGATCACAAATCAATGAGTGACGTCATGGTGTCTAGGTCAACTGCTTTTATGCAATCTATGATTAAAACCAATATTGTCTAGTAAAGTCATTAGGATACATAATCGTGGGTCAAAAATATCTGTAACAAATTCATGGTAATCTATCTACTGGTTGTGGTCTAACTCCAGAACAACCAACACATTGATGGACTAGAGCCATGCCACTATTTAACATTGTATATCACACTTTTCCTCAAATGCTGCAGAGGTTAATAAACAGCAGACTTCCAGAGAAGCACACAGGGAGTGGCAGGGAGTGTGTTTTCTGATCACTGATGGGACATCACATTGAATGCAGGTCCACGAGACTACAGTTTACAGCTTGGCACCAGGTGATTTCTCATATTATTTCCTGCTCTCAGGTGAAAACACCCTAATCTACAAATCACATAATCAGACTGTTTTGCAGTCCACTGTTTTGCTCTCTTGTGTTTAAACAGTTGAGTAAATGGTTTACTTTGGTTGAGCTTGGTCTTCAAATATATTTTGTTTGATGTTTGTATCAGGAGAACCTTAAAGGAATGGTTCCACTGGGTTTTGAACCCAGGACCTTCTGCGTGTAAAGCAGACGTGATAACCTCTACACTATGGAACCTGTGCCTATTTCCTTTTTTTAATTAATGAGATATGGCATCATTTGGTGCCCTTTCTGCCCCCAAACAAAGCCGCATTTGACATGAAGATCATCACAAATTATGTGTTGTACACCTGATTCCACAGTCATTTGCCAGGACTCTGGCTCTGTTATAGGAATGAAAAGCAGGTCGATGATTGAAAATGACGATACACTATTTTTTTCTAACCAACCAGAGAAGCAGCTGCAGTGGATGCCTCACCTCATTGCAATGCAGGACTGAACGTTACAGAAGATCCTTCATCCCCATTCCATCAGACTGTACAACACCTTGGAAGATGGAAGATGGAGACTAACCTAATGATTATTTGTTTAATTTTGATTTTTTATTTTGCTTTCTTTTCTTTTCTTTTCTGGAGCTGATGGAATCTCATCACAAGTTAATTATGTTGTTAAGTAATTACATTAAGGAGTTACATCATGTGCATTCACACATCTCACACTGCTGCACCAATACAACTTAAGGGTGTCTTGCTGAAGTGGTTATTAGAGCATCAACCTCCTTCTCAAACGTGTGAAAATGAAATGTAATTCGTTCTGAACACATTTGAGATGAGCAGGCATAGTTTGCTTTCTAAGATAGTTGGCTAATACTAGTTAAAATGAATAAGCATTGTTTTTATCTTTCTGGCTGCTTGTCATGAATTGTGACAGCGTAACATCCTACTTAACACTGGTAAAGGAGAGTGATGTGAATCTAAATGGCGGTGACCTGATAGTTTTACCTTCACTATCACAGGTTATAGTGATAGTGAATTTTGGCCCGAATTTTGGCTTACATTTCCTCAACGCAGTAGAGGCTGCAAACAGCAGACTTCCACAGAAGGACACATGGAGTGTGTTTTTAGAGCAGTATTGGGACATACTATAGCGCAGGTACAAGAGTGTACAGTTTGGCAGCAGGTGATTTCTCATATTATTTCCTTCTGTTCATGGCTAATTCATAAATGATAACAAGATAACCTCTATGCTATGGAGCCTGTGCTAGAAGGACATTGTTAGTCGAATAAACATAAATGCAATTGTCACATGTGGGGACTCTGATCTGTTATAGAGACAAAGTCCTTGTGTCTATACTGTAAAGCATTCAATTTGAGGGTTAAGATGTGTGTTAAGGTTAGAGTTAGGGTTAGACATGTTGTGTCTAATGTTAGGTCTCCAGGAAATGAATGTAAATTAATGTCATGTCCAATAAACACATGGAAATACTGTGTGTTCTTGTATCCTGGCAGGGACTCTGAATGCACACTGACTCATAGAGACCTGCATCAACACGAGGACAAAAAATGAGTCCAGTCCACTTTGTGATGGTCAAGGCTTGGTTTTAGGGTTATAGGTTAGGCATTCAGTTGTGATGGTTTGAGTAAGGGGCTATAAGTAATGCACTACAGCAATGACTGTCCTCACAGGGACAGTGAAACCCCCAGCTGTGTGTGCGGTTTCTATGAACATGCTGAAGATTATAAATTGGTTACTTATTAACACATGCCCTACTTCTGTTAACAGTCACAGCGGATATGAATACATACTTTACACACAGCAGGCTGATCACCACCACTGTCATTTAGTGATAGTCCAAAAATCACCAGTGGAATCATTTAGCAGAAGAGAACGGAGGAGTTTCATAATATGCCAATGTGCCTTTTCTGATCATCCAAAACAGGAGACACATTCAAATAAAATAAAATAAAATAACTGGCAAGATACCTAATTTGCCAATCAAACACAGACATGTGCACATTCCTGAGTTACTTTGCAACGTGAATGATATACAGTACATCTACTATTAAGCTTAGAATTGTTCACTTAATTGTCCTACATTGTAGGGGACTAGGTTTGAACATCCACCCATACCTCATCCATAAAAACACTTAAGAAAAATGAACTACAGGGAACAAGGAAAGGCACTAAAACTTTCCCGGCGTTGTAAAACCGTCCCCAGACAAAACTGTTGTAAATTTCTTTTGATAAAGAAGCAGTGGCCACAGAATCTTTGAGACTTTGAGGCCTGATTTGATGACATTGCAAAGGTGTTTTCTGCTTTAATGAATTTATAACTGGAGGTTAACTCGAGTGCTACAATTACGCTACACTACGGCTTTGGCTAGACTATTTAAGTGAGCATTTTCCTTCCCTTCCACTCGTGTTGTAGCACTCGACATCTCTCATGACCGTGTTTTAAAGGTCTTGGTCTATTCTTGGATTCGACCATATTTTTACACACTTTACTCTTTTACTCTTGTCTCAGTCTCAGAGAGGACTCAGGATTTTATTTCAAGACCAGTCAAGCCCCCAGCTGTGGGGATGTCACTAATCTTTGAGCACTGTCTGATTTGTTTGTTAAAATTATTCCTGTGATTTGACATAAAACCTCCTGCCTCAGTGCTTTCACTGCATCTTCTGAGTCAATAAGTTTGAGTTTGAAAAGACACTTGGAGAACTAAGACTTGGACATTTGATCAGGTCTAACCCTACTGCTTGTGTGTTTTGAGTGTCGTTTTCTGTAGCTCACTCAGTCATTTTCACATATTAGGTGTTAGATACTTAAAGCTTCAATGTGTGATATTTTTTTTTGCCAAAATTCCATAATTTCAGCATATATTAATTCAAATGGTCTGAGAGGAAACAAAACTTCTGAACCTTCTGTAGACTCTGTTTACCGGCTGTAGAAAAAAATGTATCCCATGAAGAATGGAAGATCACAGGGTAGATTTTCGGTGTTGATGGGACATGATTGTCATTGTTTTCAGAGACATAAGGGGGGTTAAATATATGATTGGCGGCTTTAATTTATGACGGCTGTTAAGATTCCATCAGACACGTCTCTACTGCTCTACTCCATGGCAGGAGCAACATGTCAACTCTCACAACCGTGTTACAAACGCAAATCCATAGCAGCAAGAAAAGGCATCATTTCATCCATCTTTATATTTCTGCCTCCTGCAGCTTTAAGAGAAAACTACAAATCTATTCAACTACCATGGGAGTTTAATCACCTAAGAGATGATTATTATTTCAGGGTTATGGTAAAAAAATTAGTGAGAAAAGTATAGTTTGATCATATCATATCAATCATATTCTTGTTTGACTATTTGAAAAACTTGGTTTCCATACTTGGCATCACTTGGCCCCCATCCAGGGAGCACAAATGAAACTTAGCTCATAGCTATAGCTGGTACAATATGTTTATTGTGCATTGTCCTTGCTAACTAAACAATAAAAAAATACAATAATGCCCTTGCTGTGTATCTGATCTGGTGTTAGACAGACCTAGTGTATACCTAGACCGAGTCATGACCATGTGAAACTAACTCTTTTGCTCTGCTCACTGGAGAAATACACAAACTATTGAGATGATGAACCCAAACTGAGCTCAGAGCTTGAAACCTGATATTTTGTAGTGACTCACCAGCTTCAGGTAAGAAAGCAAAACTCATCCATAATGAGCAACCACACAGATTTTCCTTAAGAAAATGATTCAGGTTCTGCTTTACCACTTTGCATCTTGTGCACTGTGTAGCTTTTTGTGGCATACATCCAAAACACGGTAAGAAATTAAACTAAGGTGCGGTACTGTGAAAGACTGATCATTAATCAGCTCAGTTATACTTGAGTTATGCTCTGACGTCCATGTTAATGGCCAAGATAACCAGATTAATGTGTTTACAAGACTGAAAACTGAAATACTTAGTGGCTGATTTTGATGCTAATCAAGTTATTCGAGAGCATGTTAACAAGCTGCCTGAACGTTATAAATAGGTTTGGATTATTTGTCCAAGGTGGGTTTGATCACATACCAGACTTTCATTTGCAACCTGACACAGCGGTATGAACAACCAGCCTCAGACTGGAGTGTTTGATTCTATTCATGAGCTAAGGTGAAGGCTGTAGCTTAGTGTTAGAGCTGTAGTCAGAAATGTGAGTTCACTTCTGGTCCTCACATAGAGAGGTTTGTGTGTGTTTGTGTGTGTCAGTGGGAGGAGCTAAACACAGCACCTGTAACTCTGCACCTAGGAGGAGGCAGACACATGAATGTGGACAGAGAAGAAGAAGAAGAAAACACGGACATGAAAGGATGTAACCAAATAAACAGCAAACCAGAGGGATCATAACAACGCTGTGAACCACCAACAGTTCACCTTAGCTGTCATTTTTTAAAATTATTATTTCTCTTGAGTTGTTTTTGCCGTGCAGTTTGCCATGTCCAGTATCATGGCCTGATGCTGCTTCAGACCTACTCGCCTCACCACTCTCTAACAATACCAGATGTGACTTACCTGTCTGTAGGGCAGTAGTGGATGAAGGAAATGGATTATGGACTCTGTAAAGGAACAGCTTTTTAGTACTGTCAGGTGAGACTTCAGTTTCTCTGCCACCTTTGCCTCGACAGCCTCTTATAATTAACTGACCCCATGTCATTGAACATTGAAACCTGTTTCCCATCACTGTGAATTTAAGAGCGAAGTGAAGAAGGTGGAAATTCAAACACTCACACAACACAACCACCAGGACACAACAGCTACAAGTGTTTCAAACAGGTGAGTTTGATATATTACAAATGTTTATGAACAACATCCAACGCAGCACTTGTTGTTTAGCAGGTTATGTTTATGGAAGCGCCAGAGACTAATAAGCAATTTGATGAGGAGCATATTTGAGCTTTTTATAAATCTTTGCTCCATCCATGGGATATCAAACTGTACAATACAGTGGTGACAGGTGGAAGATGTCATTAATCACAGGGATGCACCTGAGTAATTAAGAGTTATTTTTATTATTATTGTATTATTATTATTAATATCATTATAAGCTGCTTATTTTGTTAATTAAACATTGTCCATATATGTCAGAAAACACCAAAGGTGATGTAATCAAATGCTTCTTTTATTTATCAATCAGTTAAAACATGAAGAAGTTCCGTTTATTATCAGACATGACCATGAACAGCATCTAATCTTGTTCTTTCCTGTTTTTTCAATTATTAAAAAGTATTGTCAAAATGATTTTATACCAAAAATGAACCAAGGAAAAAAATTGCAAGATAATTACATCATCATCGCCTCTCTGATGATGAATTAACTTCTTTTCTAGTGATGATCTCTCACACAGTTTCCTAACATAAAGAACTTGACTATACTTGTTTACTTTGTATTTTCTTAATGGATTTGATGGTGTTTGGTCCACTTGAAGCAGGATGTCTGGGTTGATGGTTAATCAGTCTGACCGTCTGCATCTTTGACCCGGACCAATCTTCTAAAACAACACTGAAAGTACAGTATCAATGTCAAGTTCTACGATCACATTGTTCACACCATAGATTGTATATATAAAGATGAACAACATGACACAACATTACACAGGTGAAGACAAAATATTGCACTTGCAGGAGCTTCTGTGCATGTCTCCGACCAGGATAACCAGCATCTGATGAATTTTTGTCTGGTTATTATATCTGTCATCATAGAGAAAACCACTAAACCTCTATTCATACTATCCAAAAACATATAAAATACAAACTTAAACAAAAGATGATGACTCAGAAAATGTTGTCAATGTACGTTTCTGTAAACCACAATATTATGATGTTTTTCAACCAGTAATACGTTTCACATGCAACAATTCTTTATACATGTATATCATAGTACATTATAGTGTTTTATCTACTCATGGCACTTTCCAACTATTTGTAACTGAAAATATGGTCATAGTATATCTTGAAACTATGAGGATTATGATTAAGATTATTATGATTTTGCAGAATGAGCTCAAAAACGCATTCAACTTCACACGTGTCAGAAGTGCTGAAAAAAGGTCATATTTTATGGGTCTTGGGCATGTGAATGGCAAAATGGCTCACTAGCGCCCCCCTTGAAATTGTACAAAATAAAGTGTTGGTTCATAATCTCTAGACCATGTTTTGTGACATCCTAACATGTTGCACTGTTAAGCTCTTTATAATGGCCAAATTACTAAAAAATGTACTTGCAAAAGTACTAACAGGATGAATTTTTACCATCAGGTCCCTCTGTGCTCTCTCTGGCGCACCACCAGGACATATTTTCTGGCCTGGTACCACAAATCATGTTTTTCATGGTACAACTATCTGTAGCTGTCATTTATACATAAAGTCAGGAGAAACTAAACGACACTGCTGGTCATTAATCGATTTTTTTACAAAAGCAGCACGGACTGTTAATATGAAATGTTTGTTGTTAAATGACTTTTCTGTGAAGGCTTCAATCCTCCATGTCCATTCTCTTGTTTATTGTAAGCACTGTCATGCAACACAGTGTAATGTGGCTCTAATTCAGTGCATTCATGAGTTTAGAGAGCGCTAGTTTCGTCCACAACAACAACCACAACCTTTGAACACTCCCTCCCATATATCACTCTCACACACAGACACAGAGTCAACATTGTGGTTGGTAACACAGTGACTACACCCAGACAACTGTACTTCCACTGACCAAACACTTTGAAACTGAAACGTACTGATTGTTTTTTTTTCAACATTTAACATCCATCCTAACCCGAAGCGAAAGGTCAGTGAACATTCACTTTGGGTTAGGGTTATAACAACAGAAGAAAATTCATTTGAAAGGGAACATCATCTGT
>JAPQRN010000026.1:5562760-5573334 GCA_037367275.1 Coranthus polyacanthus
TTGTTGACTTCAACAACAGCCTCTGTAACTGGAACCAGCAAGTGATTGTTGTAGCTTAGCATGAAGCAACTAGCCAAGCTCTACAACATATCTTCTTAGTTTAATCCATACAAAAAACTAAATGTAAAAAAAAACAACGTTTCGGTGCAAGGAAGGTAAAAAATATATATATTACGTGTTTAAATCAAATAATGTTTAAAGGACACCTTGTTTCTTACAATATAATTTTTTAAAAAGTAGTTTATACAAATTCGGGGAAGGTTGTTCATGTTTTAACATGGTGATGTCCTCTGTATGAAAAGCAGTTTGCTGTGGGAGGCTTTGACTGGACTGCAGTGCTCTGGTCTCAACCAGACAGGAATGTTAGAGTATCATACAAGAGGCTTAACATTACCATATATGTACACATGTAAATATAAATAAATACATTTACAAGTACAAGGTTGTATTGCAGAGATGTAGATATTGTTATATTTAGATATTGTACAAGGTAGTTACATATTACTTCCTGTGTCAACAGTATGACAAAAACTGGGGAAAAATTGCATATTCAAACCAAAATTATGTATTTCCTGTTAGGCGTAGGGTATGGGTCCAAGAAGCTTTTTTCTAAGTCTGGACCTGATACACCTACCCTGCCTACCCAATTTGATACATCTAGGTGAAACCTTATACAGGGGCTTGAACTGCATATAACTCAAATGACTCAAAACTCATGAGTTTTCAGATACATTTAGCTCCTCAAAAATGCAATTCTTCTTGGAGAAGAAGAAAAATCATTAGGGATACAAGAGGATCTGCTTTTTTTAATATATGTTTTCTTGCAAGTGTTTGCAACACTCTTCTATAGTCTATATCTTTGTACGCCATGTCAACCATGTCCAAGTGGAAGATTCCCATTGGTGGAACACCACTATAAAGGACCATGTATTTATGAGATCTGTTTGATAAAGTGCTGATACCTCTTGTTACCTCCTCTTGGAGTTTTAAAAGTATCACCTTTTGGGACTTTCGGGCTCTAAACCCCTACGGACTCAATGCTGCACTTTTTATGTCTCACATGACAAAGTAGAAGGTGAATCAGCAGCCAGTTAAAGATCATCTCTTTAAACGTGATCTGGCACACAGATAGCCTACATACATACATACATAGACATACTCATGTATTCATTAGCTTGACCTCCTTTATTTTTCTCTTTTTCTCTTCAGCACACACAGTAACCTGAGCATGTGCACATCCACAGCATATGGACACTATCAAATTACACTAAAATATTAACAGTGTCATGGTTGGATAGACAGGCGCTCAGATACACAAATAACACACACAGGACAATTCAGTGTCTCTGTGCTGCAAATTATTCCTTTCTTGGTTAACATACGTGAAATAATTATGTTGCCCAGGCTTCATTTTCACTTTGTTTATATTGTTTTTTTTATATATTATTCTCCTTCCACAGGCCTTAATCCATCCTATACTCATCCATCATGGCTGAGTCATCTCATGGCTGGTGGAAGCTGACTTTCCTCAGGAGAAAAAAATCCCAGCCAAAGGTTCTATATGAGATCCCAGCGGAGTTTGTTTCTAACAACGGGTCGGGTGCAGCCCCCGTAGCACAGCACCATGAGGACCCCGATCATGACTCCCAGCTGGACGCCCGTCTGGAGAGGATCGTGGATAAGACCACAGCCGGCAAGGGACGCCACGTCAAAGTGTCCCACTCCGGGAGGTTTAAGGAGAAGAAGAAAGTGCGGGCCACACTGGCAGAAAACCCAGACATGTTTCCAACAGGGGATTCCACGAGAGACGAGAACCAGAGGGCTGGGAAGTAACAGGGCACAAGATTAAAGAACAGAACACAAACAAGACACGTGATTTCACAGATGCATTCATAACTGAACCGTTTAAATGTTGATGGTTGGGTTTCTGGCACCGGATGATAATTTTCAAGATTAAAACATTCAAAAAAAGTGAAACTGACAATGAAAGTTTCAAAAACTGTGCCTTGTTCATATTTCTATGGAAAAAATTGGAGTTTTCTCATTTATGTCAAGAGAGACGGTATCTGCATTCTGAGTGATTTCCAAATTTTTTAATTGTCTTTTTAGTTAAAAGTGCAATATGTAACATATGTGAAGTCATTTACATGTATTAACTGCTTCTGTATTTCTAGTGTTTAAACAGAGAGGTACATACTTTAAAAAATGAGCACCTTCCCTGACTGTCACTGGTTTCGTCCTTCCAACAACAGCCTGTTGACTGAGTTCTATGTAGAGGACTGAGTACTTCAATGCCTCCCAGCACAACACAGACTCCACACATGTAAGCACATGAGCAGATGTTACATATTGCACCTTTAACCTTTATTTTCCTAAGTGGATCTCATTGAGATATAAAGTTATAAGTTGATATAAAACAATAAAATCATGAATAAAATGACAAAATAACAAAATACAACTGTAAAACATGGATAAGCGATTCATCACTCAGCTGTTGTGGTCACTGCCTCATATAGTACATAGAGATAACAAGACAGAGGCGACTGCTCCTACAGCGTTATTCTTACAAGGTCTTCTCCTATCAAGATGCACAGGGGTCAAACTGGTGATTTTTCTGTCACCAGACTGATTAAAGGTTCAGTGTGTGGTATTTAGTGACATCTAGTCATGAATTGACAGATTGCAACCAATTGAATACCCCCCTCATCTTCCGCTATGGTGGCCACGGAAATGACCTTTTTAGAGTCAGTGTTTGTTTTGTCCGTTCTGCGCTTCTTAGTTAAGACGGTATTAACTCTGGTCCACATTCGAACATAGTAGGTGACATTAATGCACTTAAACACTAGATGACACCTGCTATAAAATGGAAAAAAAAGAAGAGGAAGTCTTCCCGCTCCCTCTTTGTAGATATAAACCATGCATTCCAAGGAAAACAAAATCATTCTAAACATAATTATGAATATTATATTCCATTTCTGCAATTAGATCCTCCTTAAACACTGAATCTTTAAGCCTATCGACTACTGGCTAATGTGACTGGACCTCTTATCAAACACTGAACACAGATGTGTTTCAAACTCAGAGTCATGAAATATGCTGAATATAATTTACAAAAGTGTCATACAGTGCAGCAGAGTTGCAACGTAAGCTTGCAATGTAAACACTAGACTGCATATTTTTTTCTTAGGTTCAGAATAGTCCTTTCATTATGAACTTAACACTATTTGCTGAGGTTTTGACTTATCTACCACTGAAACTTCTGCTGATATCCCAAGTACTGGGCTGTCAGCAGAGAGACTGACTGTACATATGACATTAACTGGGCTAAAAGTGAAGCTGGATTAACAAGAAGAGTGTACAACTTCATGGGCCCAAAATGCTTGCAGGCAGTTTATGACCTCCACTAGGGAGGATTTGTTTTTTGTTGACATTTGTTATTCATTTTCTTTGTCTGTCAGCAGGATTACATCAAAACTACTGCACAGATTTTCATGAAACTTGGTAGAAGGGTAATTTTGGAGGTGATCCAATAAAAGGGCAGATCCTGGAATTTGTTTTCTTGCTGTTTCTAACATTGCAAGATAATGTGTTTGATTGAATTACAGGACTGTGGGCTCACAGTATCAGCTAATATAATATGATCCCTGTGTCAAAATCTAACTTGATTTCTTCAGCTTTTCACTTATGTCGCATTTTATGAAACTGATTTGGTTGAGGACCCTTAGTAGGTTCATCCAATCCCAATTCAAAGTATGTTTCCATGGGTATTTTATGTACTTTTCTACAGCATTACTTGCAACTTTACTGTGCAAAAAGAAGCAAGGAAAAATAAATGAAAATTATATTGAACTTTGAATTTTGATGCTTTAGAAACACATATAGGATTTATTTGTCCAGCTGGGGGATGTTCTGATCTTTAAATTAGTGTGTGTTTACAGGCTTGTCTGATATCGGCATGTGTGCAGAAGTATCTAAACCTGCGACAGAATATAAACTGTCTGCATGATGGAACAAAACTCCAACAGAGCAGCTGACCTGCTCGTGCAGTTGTCAGATAAAACCAGTAGAGGGCGACCTCGCTCCATCCAGAATCCTAATCTTCAGACTCCACTTAAGTGTCTGTTCAGACACTAACTTCCCTGTGAAAGTTTACCAAGTCTACTCTGGTCTTTTCTAAGTGATGTGATCTGATAACAGGGTGTGAAAGATATGGTTTAGCAGCTTGTTTTCTCACTAAATGTCAGTCTCTCTCGCAGCATCTGGACTGTCGTCAACATCAGACCAATTACAGATGAACTATAATTATAAGAATATGTGCCTTTCTATTATATGACTTCAGGATTAATTATACTAATGTTACTTTCTTCTTTTGTTTTGTTTCTGGGTGAAATAAATGTAAAAGTGTTGATACTGTATTTCTTTCCATTGCTAACAAGCTCCGACTGTTGCTGTAATATTAATTTAGCTTGAAATGTCAATTTATTGTAATTGTTTTGTAAATTAATTGTTGTATAAATAAAATATACATCTGATTTTGACAGCTACTAATTCACTTATTCTTGTAATTATTTATGGCAAGTATAGCAGCTATCCGCAGTGCAAAAACATTCAGATTAAATGATAAAACTGACAAATGAACCTGAGACCTTATCTGCACTGAGTCTCAGTAGCCAGTTTCAACCACAAGGGGGAGTCATCACTCACCAAAGACATCATTCAGGTTCCATTCAGCATGTGATGCTGTTTGATGGAATAGCGCCCTCTTCTGGTAAACGGCAAAATTACAGATTATATGGAACTTAAAATCACCACATGCCAGATATTACAATATATTATATATTAGTTTATTTCGAAGTAAAATATAGCACCAAACAATTTAAAAACATAAAACAGTAAGTATATTATATGAATTAATTACAACTGTGTCTTTAGGTCTATTTAATGATGACAAAATTCAAGAGAGATGTGAAGAAACATAATGAAAGATTATATTCTTGAGCAAAATAACTGATGAAACAGTGTCAAAGGATTGGAGGTAGGCGTTCCTGTCTTACAACAACAATGAACACTTATTCAATGTAAAAAACAAAAATAACATGTTTCCAAAATAAGATGGAGAACAGAAATCCACAATCTTTATTCAGGGCAAAAGTGCTCTGAATATGGACATTCAGGATATATGGAGATTTCCTGAATTTCCAATCTGTTTATGATGAAGTTTCATCTTCTCTAAAGAAGAGAACTGATTCATCTGTAAGACATCAACATCTACATTTGTTAAAGTACAATTAAGTTTGTCTTTTCTTTATACTTGTCAGTTAAATGAAGCCTCAAATAAAAACGGTTTGTGCATCATGAGTCATTTTTTATGATATCTTTGCAGACATTTTCTGTAGTGAATGAAGCTCTGTTCATTTTCACAATCATTGATATTATACATGTGAATGGTTAGCATTTACATTTTTTCTGACATCTGGTTGAGTTGTTGTATCAGGTTGACTTAGTTGTGACAGTTTGGTCGTTCAGAGATCAGGAACTTCATCATCCACTAATCAAAATTCAAAGAGAAGCAGTTTGTGTGGTCACAATGGCTTCTTGAACATGGATGAAATAGGGAGAAGAGAAGTTCTGCATACAAAACTGTTAGTATTTCTCTATGTTATAGATTATCCTTCTTCCTCAAACTGACACAGAGATGCTGAGGCAGATGAAAACTTTAACTTAAATCTGAAAGCAGGATAGAGGGGTTCGGTGAATTTGCCGTGGAAGGTATGGAGGTGAATCAATGTGTCAGAGGAAACTGCGTAGAAGGACAGAGTTCCAGCAGGACAGTCCAGATACACCCCGACTCTACCCCTGTCAGAAGAGGAGTCGATGTCTCGTATGTCTGTTGTTCTCTTATTGTGACAGACAGAGTATCCGTTACTAGAACAGAAAAGACCCCAAGACTTGTCATTCTCACTGAGACAGCATTTCTCATGCTCTCCTTTTCTTTTGATCCCTTTGTACGTCACTGCTATATTAACCCATCCCTTCCACTCCACCTCCCAATAGCAGCGCCCAGAGAGACCCTCTTTACACAGGACCTGCTTCCAATGGTAAAATCTCTCTGGGTGATTGGGAAAACGCTGCTCCTTTTTATCCTCGATCACTGTCCTGTTGTCCTCAGACAGAAACAGCTTCCTGTTTGCTGTGTTTGGGTCCAGCGTCACTTCACAGGCATCTAATGGGGTGAGTAAGACACAACATGTTTTCATGATTGTTTGTCTGCTTGTTAGGACGAAAACTGATTTTATTAACATCTAAAAGAAAGGTAGAATATTTTAAAGGTGGAGGATCTCCAAGTGTTTTGATTTACCGACTTTAAGATTTGCTTCCATATAGGGACTTTGAGGATGCATCAGGAAAGCTCAACTTACACTTAAAGGGCTTCAAGTTATGCCTTCCACCATGGTCAAAACTATGGAAGAAGGTACATGAGATTTACAAGATTTACAAAATATGCACAGTATGAATGAGCTGTGACAGTGCTTTTAATATAACCTACCAGAGAGTGTCCAGTCTCCACTTTGGATCATCTAGTCTGGCAGAGAGAAGTTTCTTTCCTGAATCTCCTGGGTGATTATAACTCAGATCCAGCTCTTTTAGATGGGAAGGATTGGAGTGCAGAGCTGAGGCTAGGGCACCACAGCCTTTCTCTGAGACCTGACAGCCTGACAGCCTGTTCAGATACAGTATATAACATACAAATATACATTTGTACAAGGTCCATATTAAGACATCCTCAGGTGTCAGTCCTCAGATGAAAAGGCATCAGGTCTCAGGAAAACCTCCGTTAGGTGTCAGACAAAACAGCCTTAGAAAAAAATTCACAGACAAATGACATGACTAGTGTGTCACCTCTATGAGTTTGAGCAGCCGTAATATTGGAGAGGACACAATCCGTTAGTGTCTACATTTTTGGAGAAACTCACAAAATCTGAAATTGTAAATAAGTTATACATGATGTCAAATCATACTTCGTAACATGCCCCACAGGATGTGGCTAATCAGAGGGTTAATGATTTGGCATAGAGCTGATGAGATCCACCCTCTGTAATTAATAATGTAATTAATCTTTAATCCAATAAGTTACGAGCATTGTGTTCAACATATCACATTTATAGTAAACCAAATTTTAAAAAACCGGCTCAGAACTAAATGAGTTATTGCCTATTTTTGTACATTAATCTGTATATCACAGCAACTCTGCATCTGTTTACTAGCGGGTTGTGACCTCCCCAATATGGCGGCTGCTTGAACTCATAGCGGTGACGCAGTAGCCATGCCAGGGTTGTTATGGTCACATCTTGATGATGTTTGATGTTTCTGGCTCAAAAAATACATAAATGAGGCAGTTTGTCTGCGGATTTTTTTTCTGAGGCTGTTTCATCTGACACCTGATGGAGGTTTTCCTGACACCTGATGCTGAGATCTGAGGATGTCCTCATATGGACACCGTACTTAAGCGTTGGATTACGGGCTTGGTAAATAGTAGTCTACGTTTATATAGGGTTTATATAGAATTTATACAAATGTTCACTTGGACTGAAAAGATGTTGGTGGCCAAAGTTCAAAGGTCAACTTCACAGTGACGTCATAATGTTCTGCAGAAACATTTTTCTGTCCGTTATTCAACTCCATTCTCCTCTGTGAAAACAATCCATAAGTGCAGACAGCATATTTCTCATTTTGTTCTTGTGTTTGATATCATCTTTTTACAAGAACCAATTTTTATATTATCAAATAATTGCAAGAAATTATATTACAATAGACACTGAATTCTACCGTTGTTACTAATCAAGTATCTTTTACTAAAAAGTCTGTTACTAATTGTAGTTTGCGAAAGATTATGATGCAAGGACAGTGCATCGGATTGAACGGTTCGTGGTTCTTGCTTTTGGGTGTTCACAGAAATGTGTAATGTGTCCTTGTAATAGGCAGTGACACAAGAGTATTTATTTTAAAACAGTTAAAGGAAAACACTGTTTCCGGAGCCTGGTGATTTCTTACGTTTCAAGACAATTAAGAACATCTGGGAAGAAACAACCTGAGATATTCCAGAAGGCACTGTGGACTCCTTAATCCAGTGGAGAGCAGCTTAACTCCTGAATCCTCGAGGTCATTGTTACTCAGGTCGAGTTCTCTTAGACTTGAGGACTGAGAGCTGAGGACTAGAGCCAGAGCTTTACAGCTTCTCTCGGATAAGTTACAGCCTTGCAACCTGCAAGTCATAATAAAACAAATCAGAAAAAGGGAGTGATGCTTCTTTCATTTACCTTGCTTTCTCTTTCTTCTCTCTCTCTTATAAAAGCCTTTATTGTAATTCATTTTTCCACTTACTAAACCATCTTCAAATATTTACTCGTGGTTTTGGAAACTAATGCTATTTCTCTAAATGAATTGTCAAACCAACCCTATCATGAGTGAGAATGTTGAGAATAGACAATCATAGTGCTATATATAATGCTTAGATTATAGTGCTGTATTATAAAAAAAAAAACAAATTCTTACGGTTGTGAGTGTCTGCCTGAAGCACATTATTAAGCACTCTGAATGAAAGCACTATGAATGCAGGCCATAAATATAAAGCCATGCTTACATAGACATCCACCACAATGATTCAAATCCCTTATGTTTAGTATCAATCAGTGTTTTAATAAGACTGGTCTGGGTCCTGAGACCAATCTCAAGACCACTTTTTAAAGGTTTCCGTCTCATTTCAAAATCGACTGTTTGTTTCAGTTTGTTTTAGGTGTAGAAGCTACCTGATTTAATTAGCATATTTTGAAGGATGGAGTTACTACAGTGTTAGCTTTCAGAAACTGAGCGTACAGGACATGAGGAGACAAACTGTCCTCCCTAAGTTACATTTTTGCTTGTGCTATCTACCTTATGACAATGCTATATGGTAGATAATGCTGTATATATATATATATATATATGATGTGGTCTTGGTCTTGATTTGGTCTCAACCCCTCAAAGTCTTGGTATTGTCTCGGTCCCTATACTCTTGGTCAGGACGTGGTCTTGGGTTAAGTGGTGTGTGTAGAAAAGTACACAATACATATGTGAAGTTAACTGAATGATCTGCTTAAATAATCACATATTGAACTGCTTCATGACTACCAACCTGAGAGTTTCCAGTCTATTGTGTAGACTCCCCAGTCCGGGAGATAATAGCTCTACTCCTGAATCCTGCAGGTCATTTTTATTCAGCTCCAGCTCTCTCAGACGCGAGGATTTAGACATGAGAACACCTGCCAGAGCTTCACAGCTTCTTTGTGACAGCTTACAGTCACTCAGGCTGAGGTAGCATTTGTCACATGAAAAAAACAAAAACAAATTTAAAATGCTTACAAACGCTTACATGTAAAACAGATCACAGCCAATATATTAACTCCAGCTATTAAAAGTGCACCTACAGAGATATTTTTGAAGCTTTGACCACTGGTAGCAACCTCATGAGACCTTCCTCTGAAGCAGAGTACTTCCGCAAGTCAAACACATCCAGGTCTTTTTCAGATGACAATAAGATGAAGACCAGAGCTGACCACTGAGCAGGAGACAGATTGTCTGTAGAGAGACTTCCTGAGCTCAGGTACTTTTGGATCTCCTCCACCAGAGAATGGTCATTCAGTTCATTCAGACAGTGGAAGAGGTTGATGCACCTTTCTGGAGAGGGATTGTTCCTTATCTTCTTCTTGATGTATTTCACTGTTGCCTGACAGGTTTGGAAACTGTCTGCTGATGGTGTCAACAGGCCCTGTAAAAGGTTCTGATTGGTCTCCATTGACAAACCTAGGAGAAAGCGAAGAAACATGTCCAGGTGTCCATTTGGACTTAGTATGGCCTTGTCCACAGCACTCTGGTGGAGGGGATTAACCTTATTTCTGTCCCTTACTAGAGGAGACCAAAAGGATGTTGTCTGCGGCTCTGACAGAAGGTTGACACCAGTGTTCACAAAAGTCAGGACAATATACAGAGCAGCAAGAAACTCCTGGAAGCTCAGATGGACGAAACAGAACACCTTGTCCTGGTACAGTCCACGTTCCTCTTTAAAGATCTCTGTCAACACCCCTGAATACACTGAAGCTGCTCTGATATCGATACCACATGCTATCAGGTCTGACTCATAAAAGATCAAGTTGCCTTTCTGCAGCTGCTCATAAGCCAGTTTTCCCAGAGACATAATCATCTTGCGGGTGTTTTCGTTCCAGAGTGGATCTGTCTCAGCTCCTCCAAGATACTTGATCTTCCCTTGTATGGATTGCACCACCAGGAAGTGAATGTACATCTCTGTCAGGGTTTTGGGTAGTTCTTTTCTTATTCGCGACCCCACCATATCCTCCACAACTGAAGCAGTGATCCAGCAGAAGACTGGGATGTGGCACATGATGTGGAGACTTTGTGATGTCTTCATGTGGGAGATGATTCTGCCAGCCTGCTTGTTTTCCCGAAATCTCTTCCTGAAGTATTCTTTCTTTTGGTTGTCAGTGAACCCTCTCACTTCAGTGACCATGTCGATGTACTCA
>JAPQRN010000026.1:5582395-5595888 GCA_037367275.1 Coranthus polyacanthus
CCACCTGCAGCTACACAGTCAGCTAAAACAACAGGTCCTTTCGCTTTCTCAAATGACTCAGTAGAAGTGAAAATATATCATCAAATCAGTGTAGAAGGTCCTCGCAGGGCGCTCTAACTCATGTAGGCTTTTCACAGAGAAAAAGAAAACGCTAAATGCACCCAAACACAAGAGATACAATCTGCTGTCATAAAAAAAAAAAAAAAAATATATGAGAAGAAGAGAGAAAGAAAAAATTAGAAGTCAACCAAAATAAAACATGAAGAGTACTTTGAAGTTAAAAAAAAGTGTTATGACATGAACAAAAGAAAATGCAAATTGGATAAAAGAAATCTCATTGATGTTGGGTTTTTTTTTTAAGAAGAAAATTAAATACAGGTGGTAAGTTTTTGTCTCCCCCCTTCAGTTTATTATTCCATTTCATAATCCTTTCAAAAAACAACTAAGAATGGAGAAAGAAAACAAAATCATCTTTGGAAGAAAGTTTTTTTTCCTTTAATAGACTATCCACTACAGTATATGGAGATGCCACTACCCAGTTATTCATTTACCTATATTTCTTTCGAGCAACTTTTTTTTTTTTTGTTATTTTTGTGTCCTTTTTCAAAAAAAAAAAATCCATTTATCTATTTTTTTTTCCTAAGAGGTAGATCAACAAAACAATTACATGGTTACAGGTGTCGTGCCCCTTGATTCAGGAGGTGATATCGCAGGGAGGGGAAGCGGAGCAGGTGAGATGGATTGTGGGTCGTTGTAGGCAGGTATAAGCGTCGGCGGTGTTAGTCGAAATTTTAAAAACCGAGCTGGGGAAGAAAAGAAAAAAAAAAAAAAAAACGACTTTGAAACATGACGTCGTACTTTAGAAACTGAGACGTTAACCCCCGGTTATCGTCTTCAGAGGATCCGCGTATCCCAGCTGCCCCGGCTCCATGCCTCCCTGCGCCACAATGTGTCCATATTGGGGTTTTTTTGTCTTTTTTTTTAAATTTTTTGTCATTTTTATTTTATTTACTCATTTATTTTTACAGTCTCATCTCTAAGTTGGAGAGGTAAAATTTCAAAAAACTGAAAAATAAATTAAAGTCCAAGAGTGAAAGAAGAAACTAAACTGTGACTGTAACATGTCCGTCCTTTCTGTTTGCTCGTCTGTCTGTCTGTCTGTCTGTCTGTCCGACTGACTGACTGTTCTCTATTGTCTGTTTGTGATAAATGACAAAAACAATCTTCTTGCTGAGTTTGCTTATGTTTTGAGGTAGCGTTCCTAGTTATGTGTCAAGAGGTTTGTTTGTTTTGTCTCCCTCCGTTTCTGCTGAGGGATGAGACGGGGGGTGTGTAGGTACAAGACGTGGAGGCGTTTGCACTGTTTAAGACAAACTAACCTCGCGGAGCCTGTATCTTTCAGTCTTGTCTGTTTCTTCATCTGTCAGGGCTGAGCTACATGCCAGAAGGTCTAAGAAAGCAAAGCTATGTTCTGCTGCCACAAGACCGTTTAACAATGAAGTCTGGATTTCAAAGCGTATTCGTTGCGTGGGAATCTGCGAAGGACAATACCAGTGAGTTTTTAGACCATTACTTCTGAAGTGTTCTGCAGTGTTTCACATCTACAAGCCTTTCCATCCATCCCATCTTTTCATGCCAGGTAAAACTGGTCAGAGACTAGTTCCCCGCATGTAGGCTGGTTTTAGAATTTAATCAAAGGTACCCTGTGAAGTTTTTGACCACTAGTAGCACTCCGGAGCCATGTTTCAATGACTTCCATGGCTTTTGTTTACATCTAGTGCAGGCACTTGAGTGGGACGTGATACACATTCCTGCCAGTGGTTTCAACCTATTCCACTGATTCACAGGTGGTGATAACATACCAAATAAAGTGTATTCCCAAGTAAAATGAAAGAGGACAATGAATTTGCTATTAAAAACGAATGTCAGCGACGCAAGTCAAATTTCAACCAAAAACTGCTTTGAAATGTTCTGTGAGGAAGGAAAAGCTGTAGGAAAGCTTGCTAAAGAAAATCTAGAAGGGCATCTTTAATTGAGTCATGCAGAGAGGTGCCAAGTAGGGCCCGACATCAGATTTTTAACCGCCACATTAACTGGGTCATGCTAATGATGGCGAATGTTTCAAGGAAACCCAGCAGTTACACTTGAACAAATTCACCCTGCTTACACTTGGTTTTAAAATGTGTTTTTTTTTTTTTTTCTTCAGTGATCTGAACCATACACTATTAGAGAAGTGGACATGGCCACCGTGACGTCTCCCACTGGTTTTTGGACTAACATTTTGAAGCCTCAAGTTTTGCGTGTTTGTCGCCAGCTTCTTAGCTTTTTGGAGATATTTGGAGAAAAGGGGTGGAGCTGGAGAAGCACAAGGGGTGATGGGTGAGCTACCACTAGGTTAATGACACAGTGAAACGGTAAAACTCAGGCGTAACAAAAATCCAAATAAAGTAAATGAGACCATACTGACTCGTGGAAAATGTACTGACGGTATTTCCAGAGAGAAGTTCAATGGAAGTCAGTCGGAGCCAGCAGCTCATGGCCATTAGGTATTACACTTGCTTCTACATCGACTTCACTTTCAAGCCACGGTTGTCGTCCCTGTGTCCGAATACAAGTGGACATCCAAAACACACTTGTGTGTATCACGCATCTCGAAGGTGTCCAGCTGACCCCTCGTGTTCAGATTTCGCTACTGCATATGTCGCCAATGCTAGAGAACTCTTGCACAGTTATTACGTTGCCAGACAGCCGCCAGATTTCTTTAACTAGCCAAGAAAACAAAAATGTTTCAATAGCTAACACAGATGTCCGGATCATTCCGATTGTTGACACAGTGGATCATAGGCCTCTCCGTTTTTTTGAGCGTCGGAGAGATTTCGCCAACGACCACCACATTCTGCATTGATAACATATTTTCCTGTTACTTCCTGGTCAGGGGATGCATCAGGACACATTAGCGTTTAAGATAAGTGGTGAAATGCGCCCCAGACTACCTCAGAAAGTGGTTTGAGTGAACGGATCACAGTGCCTCTTGTCATGTGTCCACTTGTGATTTGCACAAGACGCATTTTAAAACCAAGTGTAAGCAGGTTCTAGACGTGTTGCTATTATACACAGTGTAACTTATCTTCATACATGTATAGTAAATGGGGGTACAAAACACAGTGGTATGGTCCTTTTAACAGTCATGGAATAAGCTTGAAACACTAAATCATGTAAGCTTGATGCTTCAACGTGTGGCATTTATGTTGTTGTTTTTTGTTTTTTTCACTGCCTATGTTTGTCCAACAGCTAATGCAACATATCAATATATGACTTACCTAAGGACAGTGTCCAGTGTTTGAACACTGAAATGACAGATGCAGGGCACAGGTTGGAGGCGGTTCTGCTTTTTTCTATGAGCTGTTCTTGCCGCAGGAGCGGATGATGTGTGTCTCAGCACTATGTGTCATTTTGTGTGTGGAGACATAACGACCCTAAAATGGGTTGTCTCTACTGTACATACAAAAACAGGATGAGAAGGGTTCAGTTCCAAGATGAGATGCCGTTTTCTGTCTGAAGACCTTTTCTTTCTAGGAGTTTTGATTTACAGGTCGTTTGCTCAGAACAGATCTACTGCATTTCGGACCGAGACCCTTCCCGTGTGTTTTGAACAGTTACTGTCATGTACTGAGCTACATTTTTGTATTTCATATTTAGTAGCTGTTTTTTTAATATATTTTTGCATTAAAAAAAAAAAACAAAAAAAAAAAACAAAACAATAAACATGACCAAATTCAACTATTTCCAAAAAGAGTCAGAATATCAAAAAAACAAAATCATAATAAAGTTGGTGGTTAAAGTAAGTAATCGCAAGGTCTTGAACAGAAGTGAGCAAAACGAACACGATGGAGACCAGCGCAAGAGAGGGCGAGGGATCCTGACGTTCCCGCCCGCTCCAAAAATGAAATGACTTTTTCTTTTTTTGTTTAAATAAAAAGGAAATAAAAACATCTCAGTTTTCTCCCGGAGTAGAGAAGGGCAAAACGATTTGAGAACATGATAACGTTTTACCCTCCCCTTCACTCTCCACCATTCTCTGGTGCTACAGGAGGTTCTTCAGTCGTTCTGATAGTTTGATATTGTCGACATATTTCATCAATTAGTGCAACAGTACGTCCCCAGATGTCACGTCCAAATAAAGCTTGCTGTATTGTCAATAAACTAAAATAAAATAAAAAAAAAAAAAACAAAGAAATGAATCCTAACCAATCCAAATGGCTGCAGGCTGAATAATGAATCCTAAATAGTGTGTCTTGGTGGTTGTGAACAGAGCTCTATGGTTTGGAAAGAGGTGGAAACTTGACACGGGTCGATTTGAAGTGCGAAGTTACCACCTCTGGACAAAAATGGAAGCATAGACACGATAGAATAGACTTTTCCCTGTGTGATGGTGAGCTGGTGGGGTAGCCGATAGAGATTGGTGGTGTCACCAAGCACAGGCAAGACATTTAAAAAGATTATGAGTTATCTGGCAGTGTCCTTCACTACATGGCTTGGCGCAATCTTTACTCTCAACGGCATTTCCCATTGTGATTTTTTTAAGCTTTTTTTTCTCCAAAGTTGTTTCAAAAATACAAAAGTATTGTGATCACCTTTTTTTAGCATCTTATGTACAGGTTTGAATCTATTTCTTAGCTGTGTTAGTGATGTTTTAAACTCTCTTGCTTTTAGTATTTTTGCTCCCATTTTTTTAAGAAGATTCTTGAATGTCTCCCTCCAAGGTCACAAGGCAGAGGGGCCATAGGTTCTCGTCCTACTACTTTTTTCTGCTTTTTTTCTCGTAAAAGTTACACCCAAACCACATCTCCTGACAAAAATGAACATTTAAAACCAGTGAACAGAAACGCACACACCAGAATTCACACACATACACACTCGCCGAGCGTACACATAAGCCAACAGGGAGCATCTGAGGTGTCGTGGTCAGTGCACAGGTTATAAATATTCACATTCAGAGAAGTCAGAGTTAGTTCAGGTGTGTGTTTCAGGTAGAATGTCCCCCTTCAAGTCTCCATGTATAGCTGTAGACTTTACATGGAGCACTAATGCTGCACAACTCTGATCTGCAAGGTTCCAACCTCTGGATGAAAAAAGGAACAAAGGGTGAATTTGGCTTAAAAGCTCACTTTCACATGTCCTCTTTGCAGGTCAGAAACCAAACCTCTTGTTTCGAACACTTAAGCCCTCTCATAATGTTTGGCGCGTCATGATGATGTCATCACAATAAGGCAGGAGAAGAGAGTCCTTCGTGACACAGGGCAGACCGGTCGCCACGAGAAAGGGAGGTCACATGTATGTAGCGTGAGGAGGATCTGAATACATTTAGCATTATTAGCATTAGCGTCACTCTCTCTGATGACATGAGCGTCTAAGAACCCCCAGTGGTATCTTTGGCCACCCTGTGCACTTCAGGACCCCCCTCTCGAGTAACACCACTCCCCATTGGCCAATTTTCAAACAGCGGCTGCTCCAATCACACTTCAGGAAGACAGAGAGCATGTTTCCTCATCTAAAAAAAGGCAAAATGGCACTTGACCCATTTCCTCTCTAGACCATTATCTCTGTTTTAAAAAACACAGCCTCCTTGTCATCCTGAGCTCATTCAACCATCACACCAAAAAAACAGAAAAAAATTACCAAAGCAACAAGACAATACCTAAAAAAAAATACTTTTTTCCTTAAAAAAATAAAAAATATTCAGGACTATCAGCTCTTCTTTTCTTTTTTTCTTCTTATATAAAACACCAGCAAGCAAAAAAAAGTTAGGAATACTGAGGTAACTTTACCCTGAGGTAGGTTTTTTCTTTTTCATTTCTTCTCTAATCTGTTCTAATCTTGGCGAGAGCGTCCAGGCATAGACCCCGCCCCTCATTATCATACGCAGGCAGGGTCTGGAGGCTCCGCCCACAGGCCTTTGGCAGATTGGGAGAGAGAACAAGGGAGCCGCTCCCCTTCAATCTGATTTTACCTTCTCTTAGCTCAAGGCAAGGAGCTTTTGGAAGACTTCGCCTTTGGTTCCTGCGCTTGGCGAAAGGCCAGTCTTGGACTTCCCTTTATTTACTACAAACATCAGAGGCCCGGCTCCTCTGAGGACGAAAACATCCTTGTCCAAGAGTGGCCTTCGCCTGAGTTTGAATATCTAGCGCTTGGGAAAAAAGCAATGAGCAGGGCACATCAGACACACCTTCTCTGCCTGTCATTGCAGGACTTGGTGTGGCAAAACCTCACTCCCGACTCGCTGCCTTCAATACATTCACCCGAGGGGCCGGGCTAACTCACATATCATATATATATAATATATATAAAATATGCCGTTTAAGGTGCGGGCCGCTAGCCAGCTAGCATAGCCGCTGGCTGTTTTAGTCAAAGCTGTTTTAAAATGTGAGCTAAGCCACTGCAATAGAACTGCAGGACCAGCTGCGACCTCCGCTTCCCTTACTGTCTCTTGCTGCGCCTTCGGCCACACGGCTAATCGTGTAAGGGGTTGCTCAATGCCTCCCCAGCCCCCGGCCTCGCTGTAGGCTACATTATGCTACATATCATAGACAAGAGACTGAGAAATATACAGAAAACCCCTTGTAAAAAGAAGGCAAGGTGGCCAGACGCAGCATTTCTTAACATTTACATGAAGATTATATATTTACAACCTCATATTTTCTTCTTTTTCTTTTTTTTCTTCTAATCTCTCCGCTATTCGGAGAGGTTTTTAAAGAGCAGTGTTAACATCTGCGGCCCCTCTTCTAGACTCTCGGTGGCTCGGGGGGTTAAGAGTGGGCGTGGCAAGTGCCTGACCCATAACCTTAACCCCTTTTTGCCGCTACAGCAGTTTCCCTGCTCCCTCTCCCGGCTCCGCCTCACTGCATTCTATCAATAATAGCTCTGAATAAACATTTCTATACATATATCTCTATGTTTAAAAAAACCACCCTTAAAATATAGGACTGACTGCAGATGGTTGGAGAGGTCTGCAAGGGGGCAGGGGACAGAGGAACAAACGGGGCCCCTGCTAGTGTGTCTCAGGAATAACCTTCCTTTCTCCCCCTCAATTAGATCTTGACACATATGGATCCATCCTTGTTGGCCATATTGTTTAGCTTTATCCAGTGTCAGATCAGCTAAAGTTGCAGCAGATGAGGAGTACAAGGCACACTAGAAGAACACCACCCATCCCTCTCTCCATCCCTCCTTTCCTTCATCCCCCCATCCTCAATCAGTCTCTCTTCTGGCCTGGCATCTGGTCTCTGTTCTCAAGTTTCTTTTTTTTTTTTCTTAATCCTCTTTTTTTTTATTCATTTCATCTTTTGATTTTATTCATCATCTTTTTCTCTCCAAACTCCTATCTTTCTCTCTGGCTATTGGGCGTACTCTCTCCCTCTTTATAACTCTCCCTGTCTATTGCTGGGTCCGTGTGTCGCTCTCCTGTATCCGTCTGTCTGTCTGTCTATCCGTCCGTGCGTGTGTCTGTCTGTCCGTCCGTCAGGCGGGTGGGCCCCACAGCGCGTGAGGAGGGCACGAGGACCCTCACTTCCTGCGTGGCTGGTGGTCCTGAGCCAGTACCTGTGTAGGGCTGCCCATTTCTGAGAAGCCCTGGGGATGAGGGCTGGAGCTCGAGCCCATCCCGCCTTTCTGTGGCTGTTTGACCTGGGTCAGGATGTCCCGGATCTTCCTTTGAGCCAACTGGAGAATCACAGAGAGATGAGAATGACTTACATGTAAATGAAAAGCTGCATTTGTACACATATTAGAGGAACAGTAGACAAACAGTTAATGATGAGCCATCAAATTGTGGAACATTTATCAGCTTAATTAAAACCAAATTTGACCATCGATACGCTCGAGTATCAAAAAATGCCTTGTTGTTTGGTCTACTTCTTGTATGAAGCTCATTACAACAAACACGTTGTTTCCCAGTAATTACCTTGACACTACTGTCAAATGTGTACTGCCACAGTTTTCTTAATAACATACTGTAAAAACTTTCCAATGTTATCTTTTGTGCAATTGCTTTAGTTCAAAATATGAAAACACTTTTGAATATATAGAAAATTAAACTAAAGATTTATACTGAAATGAGTAATGTCATTTTCCTTTTGTTAAAGTGTTCTTTATTAGGGAAAAAGGGAATAGAAAAAAAAAGTTCAGGTACTGGTATCAAAGCCAAGGTATTGGTATCAAAAATTTCTGAACAATTCCCAGCCCTACTGTTGGGCATTTGCATACACAATTGGTCAACCACATTTAGCAAAGGCATTAATATGCTATATACAGTTTGTTGAGCTGCATCTAAGCACCTCAAGTATTTCACAAGACGAGGTACGCTATAAGAATGCTTTGTAAAGGATATGACGGTACCAGTTCCAGAGAGAAATGTTTTGTCACGTTATATGAAATGAATGTCTTCATTTGGTAGCTTAGCTGCCTGGTTTAGCCATAGATACATAAAAGCCATGTTCTGCTAGCAAAATAAGCCTAGCCTCTTTGAATAAAGTTTCGGTGACAGACCACTAAATATACTGAACTTTGATTATTTTTAGAAAATTGTGTTGTATGTGGCATATTAATTAGCTACAGTGTTGAATGTACAGCATGCCATAGATGAACTACAATCACTACCAAGAACCTAAAGGAGATTATGTCAAAGTGTCCATAGTGGTTTATAGTTTTTTTCATATTCCCAATTCCTGAGTTAGAAGCCTGACATTACCACACAAGTGCGATATGCCAGCAGTAAGAATCTACAGTATATATGCATTTGGAGGAGTCGCCTACCTGACTGGCGTAGAAGTGTCCATTGATCTTGACAATGACCTGGTCGTTTTCATCGGGCGTCTGTTCCCTGGGGACAACCACCTCAGCTGCTGTCAGGTTCTGCAGCTCATTCACCTGCAGTGCAGAAACTTAGTTACCTTAAAAGGCAGCGATAACATTACAGCTGAAGGTTTGAATTTGGAGAGAGGCTGTGAAAAGGCGGGGGGTTCACTTGGCAAAGTGAAAAGCTGGGGCAAGCAATGGCGTGCAAAACAAAGAGACAAAAGTGTAAGGTGTGGCTAGCTTACCGTCTTGCCCCCCTTGCCAATGACCCTTCCTGCAGCAGCAGCGGCCATTTTGATGTGAGTCTCCAGTTTGACTTCCTCCTTTGGCCCAAAGAAGTTCTCTTCCTTCAGTTTGCCATAGATTCTGCCCTGGGCCTGTAGGAGGGACATAAAGGTGTTAATTAAGAAACCAATCAAGTAACACTGAAAAAATGTGATGAGTATTAATCATTTATAAGGCTAGAAATGTCTCGTTTGGGTTTACCTTAAATTGAGCCTCAGGGGGTCCTGTAACAATCACTTTCCTAAATTTAGCATCTGGAGTATCAGCTGGGGCAATCTGGAGGAAAGATTAGGACAGGACCTTCATAAAAGCATACATTACTGGTTTTCAAGGGTGTACATTTGGTGCTAGGGGTAGATAATTATGGATACCTCAACCAAAAACATTAAAAGGGTTTTCAGACCTTGATGGAGGCCCCAGCAAAGCGGCTCAGCTGTTTGATGTGCTGCCCCTTCTTTCCAATGATGGCCCCCACTGCCTGTGCTGGGATGTACACATGAACGGTCTCCTGCTCTGGAGCCTGAACACAAACAAAGCAAAGGTTTCATCGCTATTATTATTACTTGGGAATGATATAGTGTCACTGAGACTTTTCACAACCAACAACTCCTTTAAAAGAACCTGTGACATGGACAATGAGCCAAACAAGAGGCACTAACAATGTGTTAACACATTCTGTTTGCTTGTTGTCTTTGAACTGAAATCTCCCTCCAGAGGTTTACAGAGCAGGCTTGTGGTCGAATGGTCTGTTTATTTCCTAAATGTGTGAAGTCTCAAGTGGCAGCCATGATGAGAGCTGCTCGAATTCTCTAAATGCCGAGGAAAGGAGCTTCACTGCTGCCTTCCCTTGCTTCCTACTTAAGCATAGGATACACTGGAATATTCTTTTATGAAAGGAAAGGACATAAATGCTATCCCTCAAGTTTGTGTGGCATCACACAAACTTGAGGGATAGCATTTAGTTTTTTGGGCATTCTTGGCAGCTACACTTTTCTAGACCCATAGTGTCCTATGCTCAGTTTGTATTCATCATTTCCTCATTTTGAGCACTAAGGAATCATTCATTAATTTGACTTCAGTTGCATGGTTGGTGAAACCCTTAAACTGGATCATCTGTTCAACGGAAAGAGAAACGCAGCCAAATCAGGCTGGGAGGAAGTATATTGTGGGTGTACTAAATGTTGTCAACATGAATACTGGTAGTGTAAGTAGAGTTGGAGTTTTTTTTCTTTTTGTAAGTCGTAATGAATTCTCTTTAACTCTGAACTCTTCACTATTCAACCGCAACATGGGTGTCCTTACCCCAAAGCATCCATAAGGCGCACCAGCGACGGCGTTTCCGGGTGGAGGTGGGGGCATGTTGGAGGAGGGGGGAAACAGGCCCAGAGCACCCAGGTTCAGTCCAGGGATCAGGTGGGTCTGTTGCTATGAAGGAGGAAACCAACGCTTAGAAACCAGGGGCAGGGGGGGGTACGGTGCACGTGGCACAGAGGTGAGGTAAAAATTTGACATTTTGGATGCTGTGTCATAACAGTATGACATGAAAATGTGCATAGACTCACATTCATAGCAGCGATGTCGTTCTCGTAGGCCTCTCTGACCTTTTTTGTGATCTCCACCTGGGCATTACAGCAGGCCTCGATGGAGCCTTTGACTGTGATGGTTCTCTCTGGGTTGTACACTGTCAGGTCCTGAAGACTGCACACAACAGAGACGGCTGATTAGAGATACATGCTCTATACATACTATATTCAATTACGTGAGTCGTATCTACAAAGACTTATGTTACTCTCTACTTTCCATTTTTCATTTTCAATAGCAATTTTTACAAAGCAGAAGGGAGTAACAATTCTAAAATATTACTCATCTGAAGCAGAGGGTACTTCAATATTATTATTTTTCAAGAAATTCTCAGGCGTGTCTCTTATATCACTCCTTGTCGGTCAAGATGGAGTGATCAAAGCACACCCATAAAAGAACTGGCAATCAGCAGCAGCATTTGCCGATTTATATTTTTGTCAATTTTTCAAGGTGAAGTCAAATGTCCATTTCTTGATGTCAAAGGTGGACAATACACCTGTTTCATCTTAATTTCTAAAGGACCTTTATGACATGCACTTTCATGTCATAAATGTATGTTTTGAAAATAGAAGCATATGGATGCTTTATGTTTTTCATTATCATGACTGCACATTAATTAAATTACTGTTAAGCAGTTTAACAAGTAGTGTTTCTATTAGTTTTAAGTTTAATTTTAGATTTAGAAGTTTAGAAATTTTAATTTATAAAATAGAATCACTTTTGATTGGATTTAATTTCATAGATCATTATTCATTTTTAGCATTTGGTGCTTCAACTCATTTGGTCCTAAATAGGAAAGAATTTTGACACCTGTGCTTTACATGATGAAAGCAATTTCAAACAACGAATGCATTGCCATAATGTTGCGCTCTCCAAAAATTAAAGTGCGTGTATGTGTGTCTGTGTCTTACGAGGAAATGGTAATTTTGGTGTCTGTGTCCTGCTCGACTTTTTTCAGGTTGCGTCCCTCCTTCCCGATCAGGCGTCCAACAAAGTTGTTGTGAGCCAGAATCTTCAGTGGAACCTCATCAGCGCTGCAAACATAAACATAAACATGATCATCTGGAGGAGTCATGTCATTACAGTTTTTCCAGGTAGATGGACCCTTTGGTAAAGCTATTATTATGCTGGAGTGCTGTCTAAAACCTACGTCTTGGTATCTTTGGCCTCCTGGTGCATAATGTCCAGGATCATGCGGCAGGCGGACGAGCAGCCCTCACTAGTTGAGTGGATGCTGATTGGCTTCTCAGCAGCACCTGCGTTCTCCTTACGGTGCACGTCGATCCTGCAGTGAGAGAAAGATTAGAAAGATCAGGATCATCATATGAACTGAGCAGTTCTGTGTGAATATGGGCCTTTGACATAGCAGCGCAAATCAATGATCCATACACAAACACATAACAATTGGTAAGAAACAAACTGCAAATAATGAACCTTTGAGCCCATTTCACGCCATCCAAACCGATATCAGCATGAAGTAAAAACAAACAAAAAATATAGTGGCTTGGCTTTTTTACAATGTTCCGCGTCGCGACATGATGACACGCACATTGACGCAGCAATGATTGTGGATCGCCCAATCTGTGATCTGCATGGTTTCATGTCACCTCTTAGTATCTCATCAGTTTGCTTGGAATTTGGCGAAGGTGGCACTAAAAATAGCACCTGACTGTATCTGGTATTATGTAATGGAAACGCAAAAAAAGGCTGTTTGCAGTCAAGTTGAGCTGATATGTGATACTTATTTAAATGTAAATATTAAATCACAAACTTGATTACAAAACTTTTAATTAAAACCCATTTTTTTATTGTGCATAACTACCTGCCTACCAGCAGTACCTTCATGTTCCATACTTTGAATTATATGTAGAGGCTATACGCAAATTTATTTTTGTTCAACTTACACTGAGAAAGTTTGGATTTTAGGATTTAGCTGTTCAGTTGTAAAGCACTTGTGTTTGTCTTTTTGACCTGCTCTGTCCGTGATGAAGTTAACATTGACACTGTATCAAAGACCTTGGTGACGGATGAATTAAGTGTAGGATTGACATCACTCACTTGCTCTGCGTCTGCTTGGTGATGTTGCGGATGGTGGCTCCCTCCTTGCCAATGATAGCTCCAACATACTGCGTGGGGACCAGCAGCCTCAGAGGGATGTCGGCGTGCTGAGGTTTGGAGGGCATCCCGCTCGGGGACCCTCCACGAGGTCCGCCTCGGGGACCGTATCCGGCACGGCGGCCGTTATCGGGCCCCCGCTGGCCCCCATCGAGCTCAGAGGACTCATCCGGGATGTAGGAGACACGCAGGGCGTTGTTCTCAAACTGGTATCCATTCAGCTTCTGGATGGCTCTGAGATGGACACAGTCATAGACAACAACATGTGACATTTCAGTTTGAACCATTGTATTTTGGGTAAAAGGCTTTGTAGAGCTTAAATGGAGTTGTGAAAGAGCTGCCTATTTGAATTTGCTATGTACAAAGCGTAGGTGTAATAAGCTGAAGCATCAAACTACACTTTTCAAACAATAATGTTTGATTTACCCGTGGTTTTGTTGTTAATTTTTTATTTCTGTTTGCATTCAATAGAGACTGAAATAAACTACAACTCCTACTAAATTGTATTATTAACTTACAGTAGCAGCAGAGGTAGATGAAAACACTGTTGTAAAATACGTTGTGACTTTGTTTTGAAAAGTGCTATATAAATAAAGCTAATTCATTTTTGTTTTTTGTTTGTGAAAGTCAACATACAAATGGCTTTTTTTTCCCCCTCA
>JAPQRN010000026.1:5599729-5614219 GCA_037367275.1 Coranthus polyacanthus
CACACACACACACACACACACACACACACACACACACATATACAAAGCCACTCCCACAGGCTTTTGCTTGCCAGAGGAGCGGGTGGGTGAGCCACACCCTCACAAAAGACAACAGCGGTGCACACAGACATCTACACAACACAAGTACACGGGGTTCTGATCCCTCCCCACATTCCCATCTGCAGCATTGAGCCCGGTTTGATGAATCAACAGATTAAAGTGTGGTGAACGGTTTTATTTTGAGATACAAGAGGACAGCGGTGGGGCTGTTTTGGAGTTGACATTTTGGGAAAATTCTAACTGAAATTATTTTAGGAAAGCATTTATTTTCACTTTGACTCCAAATGACCTTTGTTGCACGTCATTTCCCATCTCAGTTTCATATCTATTCCATGATTAAATGTATTCATCACAAAGAGCCAATGAAATAAGATAAGTCAGAAGCTCCTGCACAAATGAAAAAACACAAATGCGCAGGATTGTTTAAACTGCCGCTACAATAACAGCAGAATTATATAAAATCAATGTTACCCCAGACGTCAACCCAACATCAGTAATGTTGCATTCACATTGTAATTACATTTGACAAATAATCTTATCTAAATGTTAATTTAACAGCTCTTGGTAAATGCAAGAAGAGAAAACCTTTGGATAATTTGCAACACAAATTACTTCAGATTCACATAATCTGTAAAACACAGTAATTATGTTCATATGCAACTGAACTATAACTGGAAATACATTTTGCTATAAACAATAATGTTTAGGCACTGAAAACACTGAATTATGTTAGCGTTAGAGATACCAGGGCTTGGTTCAATAGAGAAAAAAAGTGAAATAATGTGATTACAAAAAAATATTTTTTTATTAATATCTAAACTAAGCCATGATATTTTCTTAACCCTAACCAAAGTGCTTTGATTGCACTTCACTGGTTTTACTACATATAAGTATGTGAACATTTGTATACCGACAGCATTTCTGCCAACTTCCAAATAACTCATAGTTTATCAGTTATTTAGAGCATTTATCTGCAGAGGTAATCACAATAATATTAGTTTCTAAACTCCACAATACTACATTTGAACTTAGGAAGATTTCAGAAATCAATATTTGGTAGAATAACCCTGATTTTTGGTCACTGCTTTCACATGTCTTGGTGTACCGGTGTGTCACAGTGCTGTTGGGAGCTTTATGCCACTACCAGTACCAAAAATGCAAGCAGCTCAACTCTTTTTGACAGCTTCTGACCATCCATCTTCCTCCTGATCAAATGTTAGAGGTTTTTGATTTTCATTCAGATCTGGACATTTTGAGTGGTTTCATTTCCCCCCCCCCCAACAGCTGCAAAATGGATGGTTTTGAGAACTGCAGTTTCCAAAGCCTAACATGGTCTTTGGATCTTGTTATCTTTTGTAATGTATTATGTTGATTTATTATTGTGTATTCCACAGCACTATAAACTACACTTCAATGGGCTTGGTCCTACAGCTCTGCCCACTCAGGCTGCTGTGGACCTAGACCTCCAGCTAAACAGGCAGTATAACAGCAAACAAGCAATTAGCAACTAACAATCAATATAACAGTTAGCCCATATGGTAATCAATGCATGACTATTAGTTAATGTTCAATAGCAAACCTCGAGGCTCCCATTAAAAATAATCTTTCAGCTCCTCTGCAACCTACAGATTAAACTGTACGTCATTCATATCAACGTGGAGCTGCGAGTGTTTTTTTAGTACAAGCCATCAACTATATTGGCTATTGCGGTTCCTAGGCCATGATTCACAGCAAGCCCACAGAAGTAAAAAGCAAATATGACCCATAAACACCCAGACACGCACACAAACACATGCCTCGACTGGTGTAAATATTTGCAGTGAGGTCAGGCCGGGCAGCATTACAAGTTTTAAAACCCAAACTTCCAAGCATCAGGGACACACCACGGGGAGGACGGAGGAAGGTATCTATGTGAGCATCTTCAAAGTGTGTGTGTGTGTGTGTGTGTGTGTGTGTGTGTGTCAATGGGTCTGATGCCTGTTTATCATCAACTACAGAAGCATCGCCTAATGCAGGTGTGCAGAGTTATGACTTCTTTGACATAAAGACAACATATTGGGCCATTATTGATACAGATGCTGCCATGACTCCAGCCTCGAGCAATAGATTACTTAACGTTTTGACGTCTGCCCCTTTTTAGTTTTAGGCCTATAACAGAAGAAGTGTAAGGCCAAGATGCATGTATAAGACTTCATTTGAAAGGGAATGCCTTCTAGGTTCTGTGTTTATCTTGTGGTTAAAACACAACCTAAACTACATCAGTTAAAACATGGCTCAAATCTAACCCTAATCGAAGTGCAGTAGGGTCAGGGTTCCAGCAGAAGAATTGTCAGGTCAAAATATATGTATTCGACTTCATTTGAAAAGGAACATCTTCTAGTTTCTGTTTAGTTTAGTTTAGTTTAGTTTAGTATGCGCTTACAACGCAACCTAAATGAAATCAGTTCAAACATTGTTGGGTCCTCAGTAACCTGTTCAATGTCAATAGCTTCATTATATGGTCTGAAATTTAAAAAAAAGTTATCATTAACTTCCCATAAGCCCCTGAAACAAAGCACAAAAACATCTGCACCATAGTAGGCTATGGTCACAGTGTAGCCTCCCTGTCCACACACAAAATGAGAGAACAGTGTTGACACACTACCTGAACAGGAATGCATATTGGTCCAGGTAATTCAAGGATCATTTCACATTCATATAGGGCAAAGGTGCACTGCAACCTCTGCTTGTAAAAAAAAAGCCACTTTGGGTATCCAAAAACTTGCCTTTTAACTTGAAGGAACGGATATTTTCACATTTCTTTCTTCCTCAGTGACAGTAAAGTGAGTGTCTTTGTGGAAAAAAAAGACACTTGAGGACGTCATCTTGGACCACCAATTACTGGTAAAAATATGGTTGCTAGCAGTGTGAAGTGTGTCAGACAGTAACAGAATGTGTAAATGAAAAGAAAAATGATAGAGGAAATAAGAACTAACCTCCCACTGCAGGTGAGGTGGAATGTTTCTGATCTGCAGTTTCCTGGTCCTGTGGAGACAAAAAGGAGGAGAGAAAAGAAATTTAGCAAGTTCTGCCAAGAGAAGGAAAAGTGTGATGTAAAAGAGTCAAGAAACAGATGAGGCAGGTAAATATTCATGTAGCCTTTCAGTTCAAATAAAATACGATCAGGACATTTTAGAAACATTTGGAATTTGAAAGCTTAGCTGACCAGCAGCGTATACATAGGAAATACTGTGTGTGTTTGTTTAGACTGGACACTGGTGACAGGTGTAACACTTTTCCACCCAAGGGTTCGGGGGATAAGTGCGAGTGAAAGGAAGTGGACCGCTGAATGAGCGCAAATGCCAGAACGTGTCTTGAGAGACAAACAGATGAACAGACAAACAAGAAGAGTCTGTTTTAAGTAACTTCCTTTGATACAAACATTAAAAGAAAACCAACACTCAATCCATCAGCTCTGAACATGAACCAAACACATTTGTCCTATTAGTCACCATTCACACAGTCTGACACTATACTTGATACACGTCACTGATTAACCAAAGCACCAAAAAGAAGTTTCTATGTCGCATGTTTGAGGCTTATTTGTAGAGAGTCATTGTTATTTTGTTTCAATATTCTAAGTAGCAGAGAGAAAGAATGGCATGATGAGAATTCACCCTTTTCATGGAACCCTAACCCTAAAGCGAAAGTTGGATTACAATCAAATGAAACACGGCTCAAATGTAAACTCAGTGATCTATCTGGACTTCCTGTATTGTTTTGCGTGTTCAGTGGTACCTCAAGAAGCAAACCAACCCATGCAGCCGTGTTGGTTGCTTTAAGACAGAACTGATTTCCTTTAGAATATACTACCGTCCTGCATCCTAACATCAAAGTTTTATCCAGTTTGCTCTTCAAAATCCATCTGTAAAATCCTATATCCAAATATTGTACTTTAACTTTTTTCTTTTTGTATGACTTGTCCACTGTGCAACCCAAGCATCGACCTTCAGTATGGATCTTTCATGCACAAGTAAACTAATTATTCTTTCTAGATTCTATCTAAAATGAGGGAAAAGTTAGAAACTTTCTACTTATTTCTATGTCAACGTTCCAGAAAGGCAGGCTTTGGTACTGCATTCACAAAGTGCTAGTAATGTTGGTTTGGCTCATCTACATCAGTTACTCCATATTTGCTGAACTACCACAATTTTGAACTCCCAAACACTCAAATGTTTTTTGTTTTTTTTTAGGAATAAACCTTTCTTGCATCTACAACTGCTCACAGATGGAGCAAATGAGTGTGATGAAGCAGGGTGGGGACTGAGCGTCTTTCTCGGGGAGATATGTCTTGTATCATCCTGACGCGTTGCCCATGAGGTCCTGATATCCCTATACCATCTGTACTGCTATCTCTCTGAACCAGTTCACAGAGAAAAACTGCTAAAAACGTCTTGTTCTTGGCTGATGTAAAGATTCTGATGTGACCACCAAAACCTCTTAGTGGGTGGACTACATCATTGCCAACAGGTTTTTTTGTGTGTCTATTTCCCCTCATCTTCTATCCCAATAAAACTAGTGTAGTCAACATGTGCTAGGCTACAGCTGTTGGAGAAATCTACTAAATGAAGAGCAAGTATTGGGATGGTGTCCAGCTCAAAAACACATACAGTGGGGGGAAGGGTGGACCAGGGATTAGAAGTCATGGAAGTCATGGATGCATCTTAATCCTGTATTTTTTGCCAGTTTTTGTTAGTTCCCGCGTGTGTAACCAAGTTTGGTTACGCATGCTGGCATTATACTACTCATGTTTGTATGTTTTATTGGCTACATCTCATCTTAACACACTGTAGCTCCACAGTAATGACACTCCACCCCCTCATGTAACCAATACATTACTAACAAAAAGAACTGCTTCATTTTCTGATGATCTTCTTGGGTTTCGGGTCCTGTGAACTCTTACACTTGAGGATTGTTCAGTCATGAGTCAAGAGAAAGGGCGGATATTGAAAAAAAATTGCATTTTCTTTATGACTTATCTTTTAAAAGAGTCATTGCAAGGAAAAAAGGGGACGTACAGTTTTAAAGAAATCATTTGGACTGCTTGAACATTGTAGCACAAAACTACATTGTCCTAGACATGTCAAGCTACAATATTTTTTCTTTGTGTTATGGCTCAAGTCCAATATAAAAATCACACTGCTGTAAGGCTGTTAAATCATTGTTGGGAACAGACCTGCAACTAAAGAGTTCTCAAGTATCTAACATTTTGTAACACTAACCCTAAAAATGCATGATTTACATACGCAGGCAGGACTTTTTTCTGCTGTTGTATTGAATTGAACTTTTAAACCGTGGCCTCCATATTGTAACTGCTGTGGACCTCATTAAAGATCATTCTGTATAACCAGGTCTCTTAAAAGTAGGACTAGAAACAAATCTGCATATTTTTCCTTTGCACATCCAAGTATGTACCCCACCCAACTGAGCGCCAAGGGCCCTAAACCCCAACAATCAACCAACCCCCACCATCTCCACCTCCCATGTGAAACCCCAAAACAAACCTCCAGGAGGCTCCAACAGAGATGAATAGTCTTTTGTGCATTTAAAATACCTGACATCCCCCCTTCGAAAAAAAATGGAAAAGCCCTTTGATCCGTGATCAATGCTAGGACTGTCGGCTATATCGCTAACTCCACCCCCACGCCGGCAAAAACACTAAGAAAAACAGGCCTCTTCTGCACACCTCCACATGCATAACATCCACCATCCAAACCAAAACCCCCTCATGGACCCCCCTAATGCAAATGCCTTTCCACCTTATCAACACATCAACTCCCCATTATCCTCTTCACACCACTCCAAACCATCACCCCAGTCCACCCCAGTGCATCCGCACATCCCAACCCCCACCAAGCCACCATCAGTGAACTCGGTTGACCCCCACTGTCGCCGCCTGCCAACCCACAGCCATTCCAATTGGATGAAACCATGGCAACAAGTTAGGAATGGGCGGGCAAAGAAGATGGATGGGCAGGCGAGTAGACAACAAAACAACATGCTTAACAGTTTGCTTAACCGCTCGTTCGCTCATCTGTTATCTTTTAAAAAATTTTAACATCTTTGCTTTTAACCTGTATGATGGCAGTGTGCCTCATTCGCTCACCCATTGCCTGTCAACTAGAGGTCATTGCTGAATAAAGACATAAAATTAGAGCTGCAACAATGAACCGATTAGTTGTCAACTATTAAATTAATCACCAAACATTTCGAAAATCGATTCCAGTTTGATAATCGGTTTGAGTAATCGTTTCAGAAAGAAAGTCATGCACAGATTCAAGCTTCTTTATTCATAGTATTTTCCGGTTTCTTTACTCTTCAAGAAACAAGTAAACGCAAAATCATTGGGTGTGGGCAACGAAGACAATGAGGATATCGTATTGAGCTTTGAGAAACACCAAACAACTAATTGATCAACAATTAGTTGTTGGTGTTTCAACATCAACCGATTAATTAACAATGAAAATAATCATTAATTGCAGCCCTAAATTAAAAATTAAACTGTTTATTTGCAAAAGAACAAGAATTGTTTAACATAGCTGCAAATACAATTGAACATTCAATTTAAAATACATTTTCAGTAGCGAAATTAAAGAGGAAATCTGGAGTCCAATCCTCATTATCGCTTATTGTTGATATGCAAAGATGGAAACACTTTGTCAGTGAAGCTTGAAAATGTCTGAAGTCGAACGGAAAAACCGGAGTTGTTGAGGTTCCCTCAGCTGTAAAGGCCTTAAATCTGAGCTCAACTCCAGCCTCAAGCAAGAACAAAAGAGCAGAGAGAGAAAGAGCAGAAGAATGAAAAGAAGCCAAGGGAATGAAAAGAGTGTGGTCCTCAAGGCGGAGAGGTGGAGGAGAGGAGCTAGAAGAGAAGAGAAAGGCTTTGCTTCTGGGAAGGGTCATAGGCCAGGGGTCAGAGCTCTTTAGACCAGACCAGACGCTGAGGGGGGCCCCGGAGCACAGCGAGGTGTGTCTGTCTGTTGTCCAAAAAACGTCAATGCAACATGAACCATGTAGAGAATGCACAGAGGAGACTGTGCAAAAAAAACATGGCCAGGTTGAGGCAAAAAGAAGTAAGACAAAAGATACTATTGACTATTGGTTGTAATTAATTATTTATGATGCGTCTTTCTACACCTGCTCCTAAATTTGAATCAAATGCACTCATTTTATGTGTCATTTTATGAGGAAGTCTCTTCTGTACCTAATGATCTGCAAAGTGATACATGCTCATTAATACAGCGACACAGAGGTATGGAGCTAATTACTGATTACACTTGCAGAATGGGCGCTTCTCTAATTACACCGACAGGATGTTTGAGTTTCAAGTGTTCGTTGGAGGGTTGAACCATATCGGAAAAACTCCTTCCAACACCCTTTGGAATTGAGAAGGATGTGTCCAAGTTTGCAACAATCACAGCCAATTTAAGAAGTGGACTGGTAGTGAGGTGTAGAGAATGTAGGAAGTGTTTTACAGAGGTCTAAAGTTGTGTTTTTTCACACTTCACAACTACTGCTATGGCCCACAATCACAAACAAAGAGTACAAACACTCACTTCTATGGTCAAGTGACACAATGCAACTTGCAGAAACTGTACTGAGGCATTTCAGTTGCCAAAGAAATTACACTAAGAAGGGACAACAAAGTGGATGTACATTTCCTGCCTTCCAGTATATGCACCTTCGGATTGTTTTAAATGGTTCAATTTATTAGTTACTAGTGTTGAAGAGCAGATACTTACATGTAACAGCGTAATGTAGTTAAAGTGTAATCAGTTACAGTTACTGTTTTCTCAAAAATATGTCATTAAATTATAGTTACTAATCAAAATGTTGGTGATTACAAAGGGGTTCAATCCTTGGTAAAACACCACCAAGGCGAACATTTTTTTAAAGACCAATTTACATTTTTAAGACTTTAGTGAAGTAATTACAATAGTTAGATTACTTACATTTTAACTGTTAATCTGTAAACACTTTCACTAACTTAAACACTAACTTTCCCAACAGTGTTCGTCACCAATGACCACATAGATGTAAAAATCTAGCAAATAACTACTCATTTTATGCACTGGTTGTACAAAAAATAAGTGAAACATGTGGCGTAACAGATTCACTTCACCTATTAAAACATTTTTTAGATGCAAGAGTGTATGTAAACCATTTCAAAAACATTACATTTGCATTGCATTCAAGGAAATGCTTAAATATCTGCAGCATAAGGTGATCTGTGAATTTCATGTTTGTGTTTTTATTTTTGTTTAACACGGAGGTTAAAACACAATAACTTACAGGCTTTAAATTCCTTGAACTGCTCGTCAGTTATGCGGTTGTGATAACTTTTTGAAAATGAAAGTGTTGAAGTGTTTCTTTTTGCTCAGCAATGCAGGCCAAAAATTGACCTCTGCCGCTGAACTCATTTGGTTTTTTTTCCTGCAGAATTTCAGAATTACAGAGATTTAAGGTATGCTATCATGAGCCATTAAACAAATGAAAAATAGAACCGGAAGAAGAGTCACAGTAGCACATAAGGAGATTAGATTTACAATAGAAATATGGTCTGAAGAGTAATAAAAGTCAAGCAGAAAATACACCTAAAATACTGCAAATATTCATGTATTTCTGAGAGACTGAGGATATGAGGGGAAGGGACAGCAATGTTCACTCATTTTTCTCCATTCAAACGGAAAACACAGAAATGATAACACACCGATGTCAAATTTATGCCTGTCTACAAACCAATCAATGTAATTGTCTTCGTCAGTCAGCAAAGGTCTTTAGTGAGCTGGCAAAAATACAATGTGAAAGCAAAACTAACTCAATTCTAAACATGTGCAGTGGAACAAACACGTGAACCTTGGATCGGAGCTTGTGGAAAAGGCCTTTACTGACCACGGTGCCCACAGTGGAATGTACAGTAAGGAACTAGCTCTCTGCGGTGGCTTTTCCTATAAACATGTACATTTATCTGCTTGGTGTTTGTGTTGTTTAATGAGCCCAATGTTAAACATCAAAGTTTCTGGGAAAAATGTGGGTGTGTTTGTTGCCGCAGTATGGTTAGCGGCGCTGCTTATTTTATGATGATTAAATCTGAGAGGGAGTCGAGACGGAGACAGATTACGAGCTAAAAAGTCAATGACAACTGTTCCCAGCAGAACACATTTTTTTCCCTATGAAAACACACACAGTAGCGTGGGCATGATGCCACACACTCGAATGTGATCCAAAGTCTTTCGATGAAAACACAACTCTGAAATGTACGCATAATGTGTGTGTGTGTGGTGGCAGTATCTTATCACTCCCAGTGGGATTTTTTTTAATGGCAGAAGAAAGCATGTTTGATGAGTTTGACTGACATATTTGCCAGTAGAGCATATGCGACTCAGACGGAAGCTACTGACAACTGTTTTCGCATGCTAAATCATTCATATTGATGAGACACATATTTGGAGAATATCTGGAGAGCGTGGCGTTATTTATTTTCTCTCGAAAAAAAAGGGAGCTTTTATTCATCTAAAAATGTCAAATTAGGTTAAAAGAATCCGCTGTGTCGAATTAAAACCCCGAGCTAGTAAAACATCAAACACATGGAAGAGTGCAACAGTAATCCACGCTGAGTTCACTTCACATAACAGGCTTCTTATTCAAACAGATGTCAAGTTGATGCAGCTGGACACACACATGTGCGAAACGTTCACACACTGTCCCAGATAAACAAGTGCTCATCGATACATCGCAAAGCCTTTCTATCCATCGTTTCACTCAAAGAACTTAGCGTCCGTCTGCAAGTGACCTCACCAACAAGCAACGTGATAAACCGCGGGGGCCTCAGGACCGGACTAAACAAATTAGCATAATAGACTCGACGAACAAAGTGAAGGAGCTGGAGTGGGTGAAGCGGTTCTAGGCTGCTTCTGCACCAAATGTGAGCCAGCCTTTTGCTCTGAGACTGCATAAGATCTTGCCCCCACCCCTATATTTAGAACATGAGCACTTTAATCACTTAGAGTCATAGTGTTGTGACCATAGCTCTTCTATTGTAGTTTTCAGTCTTCTTCAATATTCCTAAAAATGATCATGTAAATCGTTCTAATCTAATCTTTTTAGCGTTCTTACAACATTACCTTTTTGTGTGGATTGTGTGTGGTGTGGATGTAACAATGAGGCGCATTTCGTTTTGCCTCAAATGCCTCAATGGCACCTCCCGACAAAATGTGCAACAATTAGACCCTTTTTCCCTTGTTTTTGCCATTTTCAGCTGTTGTACTTCAACAAACTCCTCCAAGAGACTTTAGCCAAGCTGTTTCAAATTTGGTGAGTTTAAAGACCTTTGCAAAGAAGAGTTGTCAAAATAGTCACTTTTTTGTGGGACGATGTAGCTGTGGCAATGCGGCACATATCAATGTTTTGCTTGAAAAGGCTAAATAGAACCTCGACAAAATTGTGAAAATGAAGTCCCCAAATGAGGTTTTTGCTCGGTAGGCACATGTATCAGATCCAGATGGACAAAAAAATCCTCTTGGACCCATACCCTACACCCAAGAAAAAGCTCACCGTTTTGGTTTGAATATGCAATTCTAGCCATGTTTTTGCCCCATATCCAGCCACATATCAGTGACACACAAAGTAATACTTAACTCCTTTGTACAACATCTCAATTTCTTGGGGGAGGAACCCCAGACCCATACTTAATGCCCCCCCCAATGTTCAAATGAAACCTACGCCAATACGAGACTGAATGACAGCATGTCTCCCGTCAGTCACACTTTAAAGTCGAGCTGTGTTTATGCACCAGGCATGACAACAGTGAGTGAGTCTGCATTAATAAGAATATGTTTGCACCAATAGAAACCGACACAAATCTAATGGGCTGCATCTGGATGTGGTCAGTGACGCATTATTACCACATGCACCGGGTAAAGAAGGCTCAATCACAGCTTCGTTCAGCAATGTAAACTTCACAGGACGTCTGTACCACAAGAAAGTTCCCAAACACAAATTAATTTCAGATGCCAAACAACTGCAAAATATTTAGAAGATTACAATCCATCTCCTCTGGAATGACTGAACACAAAGATATTCTGTTCTCCCGTACAGACGTAAGTGAGCAAAAATGCTGGCCACCATTTCTTTTTCTTTGCAATTACACAGAAACATTTGAGGTATTGAGAAATGTCAGATTACATTTTTAACAATTAATGATGTATAGTGACGTAACATAATACATTTCAACCACAAAACATATCATGCCAATACAGGAACAATAACCACAACAAACATCCATGCACAAAAGAATGTGCGAGTACACGTGTGCACATACATTCATACACACACATGGATTTCTATTTGTCAGTGTTTTTTTCTCCATTTCTTATAAAAGCTCTTCCACCATGATTTTCCATCTTTTAACCCATTCCATTATCATCTGTTTAATTACTGCTAGCCTTATTATTAGGAGTGAATGCGCGTCTTTGTTGTCTCGTCTTATTTTCCCCGAGTAATAGGACAAGTGGGTTTTTATTTAGAGAAATTCCAAAAATTTTAAATAATTCTCTAATAGCACTTTCCTTGAAGCCACTTACGTTTACACATACGTTTATATGACCAGAATATATGGCCGTGGTTTGTTCTGTGTTCCCCACATTCACTCCAACACATTGTCTTTGTACTTACTTCGTGGTGTGAAAGTTTCAAATTATGAGCTTGCACTTTTTCCAATAGTGTGAATTTTTAACAGTGATGAAAGTAAGGCTCTTATTTTAAAAATCAGCTAAAGGTCGAGGAAAAACTACACCAGTTGCAAACAGGCTATTAAACCTACGAACTGTGTCTAAATTTGTTTAGTTTAAAACTGAACTATACAGTGCAGATGGCCATTGCAAAGTAGTTTAACCTATTAATGTCAACAGTAGAATTTTACAGCACTCAGTATTAGCTGAGCACAAATCCTTTGATTTTTTTCAAATCAGTGAAAGTATGAGGATACAAAACTAATTTTAATGCTATATAGCATTTCCAATCAATGTTGAACTTTTATTTATGATGTTTTTCTTCTGATTTTAAATGACAATCAAATTTATCTGCCAATTAAAGGTTCCATATTTAAGATTTACATTTTACGTTTGCGTGGGGCTGTGTAGTACTGAGAGCCAGTCATCGGTTGTCTGCCAACTCCATTTCTAAGGTAGCTTTTGTTGCTGTAGTAGAGAAGCAGAAGAGAGGCACTGAGGGACTCTGAAGCTACTATAAGGATGCGGAAAAACCAACAAGAGTCCTCTTCAGAGAAATTACTATATTGTGACTGTTATCATGGACGTAGGTAACCGAGAATGTCATTAGCTTAGCAATGGAGGTAGCCAATCTCAACAACCAGGTCCCAGCAAACAAACAGATTCTAACACAAATTCAACATAAGAAAGGATACGTTTAACGCATGATACATTTTGTAACATCAAAAATTTTCATCGTAAGTGTAGCCATGGCAAATTTTATATTTCACACCTCTAAGTGATAAAATATTCTGTGCGGTAATAAATTAGGTACTGTTTGGTTAATGTATGAAATTGGTTCTGATCAATAAAATGATACTGAACCAGCTCTAAGAAAAGTTTACTCTAAATCAATATCAACATTGTGGAAAGATCTCTATAAAGTAGTTGTTCATGGATAAGTTATATGTCTGTAATCACAAGACACACACAGGCTGCAGCGTCCAGAATAGCTGTTACCTGCCACTAACCCCCTTCAACCCCATCTTGCTTTGTCCCCAAGTACGAAGCGAACGTCGGCTGCAGCCCTGAAGAGCACAGAAGTGCAGTGTGTGTGTGTGTGGGGGGGGGTTAATATTTTATAAGACTGCCTGCCTAAAATCACAGATTAATATTTCATCGCTAATGGTGAGGAGCGAGCGGGTAGCGGCAACCAAACACCAGCATCCAACATGCAGACCAACCTCGTAACCGGCCAAATTCCTATCGCGTAACCCCGCCTACCTGTTCTCCCGTCACCTAAGCACTTTCCATGCTCCACCCATGAAGAAAAAAAAAAAAAAAAACACCATCAGTGTGGCCATTAAGTGAATTCAACACTGGAGGCATTAATATAGCTACAGTAAACGTGAGAGTGGTTCAGTTGTGGATTTGTCTAATTCTATGCCAGTTCATCAGGAAACTTGGCCGTTTTGTGTTTAAGGGTTATTAGCCCTACATGATCATATATTCAAACACAATGATTGGTATTTCCTTTTCCCTCAACGTTACGCTATATTTACACAGACACATGAAGTGAAAGTGGCTCGTCCCATTGACTGTTGTTATCCTACACCTCTCCATCTCCTTACACTCTTCCTTTCTCTTCTTCTGAAGGGTTTCCTGCACCCAGGCTTGAAGAGAAAGTTCCAGTGGATGTAACACTGTATGAGAGCTTTAAATAGACAGTACAGGCAGGAGGAGGAAGAGGAGGAGGAGGAGGAGGAGGAGGAGGAGGAGAAGGAAGGGGGAGGAAACAGAGAGAAAGAGGAGGCGGGATTGATGATGGGGACTGGGGAAGGATGCACTAAAAGTGGAGGAGAGTTTCCGTGCAGGCTAACCTGAGAAGTAGGAGAGTTTTTAAAAGGGACATTCAACTAAACTGCAGGGAACCGAAGCATCGCTCTCTCCTTTTTTTAGTTACTTTGAACTAAAAATAATGCACTATATACAAACACTTGAACCAAAATTATTTATGGGAGTTTACTTCTTGCACATTACGTGATTTAATATCCTCTATTTTTCATTCACGCATCTTCCCACCTGCAGAAGCTGCACTGTCTGACCACAGCCTTCCGCAATCATCCAATCAGAGCGCTGCGACTGTGCATCCCTTTCCTTTCCCAAGGGCACTCTGACAGCCATTTCCAAACAGAATAAGAGCATTCAGCGATGTTAAATAACTGCGTCTTCCCCCTCAAAGCAGAGTAATCATCCAGTCAAACGTCCACGTGACCTACACCCAAAATGATTCATTAGAATAACACACATTCCTTTCTTTGCATTCAGCAAAACAGTAAGGGATACACAGAGAAAGAAGGAAACAAAGAGTGTCATCACTCCCTGGATTCAGATTTACAGGGGAAAGGTCATGTCACCCACTTGCTGTGGTCCCAAAGGCCCACTACATCCCACTTAAACATGAATCTCACCCAATCAAAGCTCAATAGTAAGCATTTTAGTGGGCTGATGATGCTACCTGCAAAATACACTGGAGCAGCCTGTACAATATTTATTAGTGCTTTTCACACCCTTATTTTATTAGTTTAATCTTTAATTTTTCAGTTAAAAAGAGGAACTGATATTTATGTACTATTACTATTGAGCTAGAGTTATTGTAAGTAGTAGTATAATTATCATACAT
>JAPQRN010000026.1:5614319-5625329 GCA_037367275.1 Coranthus polyacanthus
ATAATAATAATAATAATAATAATATGATATGAAGAAGAAATAATTAGCTAATGATAATAATTTTAAATAATTTTAAAAAATCATTTGAAATATAAAAAACAGGCTACTCACAGCATGATTTACTCTCGTTTACTGGTCATTTTTATTCTTCTTATTGATCATTTTCATCTGATTCTTATCTATAATTAAATAATACCTGTTACTGTGTCGCCACCGTCACGTCAGGAGGATCTAATAGCGTCTTTCCGCCTTTTAGGAGAAATGATGTTTCTAATAGAGGACATAGTGATAGGTGTAAATGCTGCTCGGCTGAGTACAGACTGTTTGGACGAACAGAAGAGCACAGAAATATGCACGCATTCAGAATCTTGATTTCTATCCCTCTCGTGCGCTTCCGTTTACAAATAAAAATGTGTTTTGCCTGTTTAGACCGCACGAGAAAAGTTACATTTTAACATAGCGTAGGCGACAGGTTAGAGAGAGGGACACAGACCTCTGTTGTGGAATGTATTTAGGGTAATGGGGGGGGGGGGCAGTATAGGTCAAAGTTCAGGCTCTGTTCTCCACTCTGACCCCGCCTGCAGCTCATGCGACAGGCCTCCATTTTGGAGAGGCGAGTCTCCATTTTGAGAACGTGGAAACGGACTCGGGCCCGCCTGTTATGTAATTGGAGCGAGTTATTGCATTTTTAAAATTGAACACAGACCGCGCCCACACCATGGATAATAATGTACTTTAAAGTTACTGCGCCGAGTAACGACGCAGGCTGTTATAGTCAGAGAAAGCCTTTTTACGTGATGGTTGCCTTATTCGGCTGATGCAGGTCAGACCTACGAGACGCTTCGTGATGAAATGTGATAGGACTCAAAGCAGAATGTGTTAGGCTGCATTACAACTTGTTTAACTCTTTGATACGTGAGTTAAAGGCTTAATCTCCGTCATCCGAAGCCTGCTGATTGAGAGGAGCTGCTGGTTAGGTGAAGGTACAGCCTACCTTCTCCAGCTCTTCCATGGGCTGTGTTACGCCTCCCTCTTCATCCGCCTCTCCTCCGCCTCCCCTCCCTCTCCACACTCGCCATTTTGTTGCGCCTATAGTCATTTCATGTTACGGACATAGTGCTTGGGGGGAGGGACCGCAGGCCCACTGAATCAGTATTATGAGTTTAAGGTTTTCATTTGTGAACGAAACTTAAAAAAAAAAAAAAAAAGTGTTGTAACCCCGTAGCAGCTGAACACTGCCAGGCTTCGTGTCGACTTTTATGAGGAGGCTACATAATGAATGTAGTTCTCCTTGTCAGTGTGAGATTTCAAAATGTCGGCTGCGTCACCTTCAAAGAGCACGATTACAGTTTATGCCACTGTTTGTACAGGGCGTCAAGAAAATGAGAGGACATGTGGATGTGTATTCTACGAGAAAATGTAAAGGGAAGCCGCTCGCCTGCTACATTGTTAAAGAAAAAGAAGGAATATTGCGAAGCTGTTGAATCCGCTCAGTGGGCAAGAGACATGTCGTTGAGGCCCTCAATTAACTTAATATGTTTTAATTTTGTAAAAGTGGGCTAGGTTTTACATCTTCATGCTTCATATTTTTTCTCTTATAGCGACTAACGGTCCGCCCTTAACCCGCCATACGGCTGCGGTAATCACAGATAGACAAACAGACCAGTTCAGTCTGAGGATTTAGAATTTCCTATAGGATAGTCCCATATGTGGCATGTTATCCAACTTATTAACGCTACCCCTCCTCTCTCTTTCTCTCTCTCCCTCTTTCACACACACGCACACACGAGCTACATACATGTGAGAGCCAGTGAGCGGCCATCTTGGCCAGGCAACGCCCATTTACTACAATGAGTGTGCAGTCACATGACAAGAGAGAATTCACTAGAACAGAGCACATACAGCACAGAGAAGGAGGAGGGCAACCAGCCCACATTCGCCATTACATGAACATGGGATCATGCTGGTGGTGTGTTGGGCTGTTGCACGTTTCAGTCAGTACAACAGCATGATAATGTCTTCATCCGAGCCATCTGTTTAATCTCGCAGCTGTCACCATAACTGTCTGACAGGGAGACACGGGGATAAATAGATAGATAGCACATATATTACTTTACGCCGAAAGAATCGTAGATAATAGTAGATAAAACAAAAGCCAAGTTTGTAGGATAGGATGAACGCCGTTTAAACTGGGCACTGGACACACCCCCTTCCGTTCGCGCGCCATTTCCATCATGTTTAATCTTAAAATACAGCAGGAGATACGATACAAATGACTTTAAACCGAGCTCCGTCAGACAGAGCCGCTATCATAACATTGAGGGAAAAGTGAAGACTGAATCAGTCTGTAATTTGAACACCTTTTCCTCGCGCCCTCAGCGCTCCGTCAGTGTAGTGGAGGAGAGCAGGAGCACGAGCGCGTCTCTCCATTCATAAAGTGCGTAAAAAAAAAAAACTACTCGGGAGTTACTACAGCGGCGCGAGGGAAGGGAGGGGCAGACCGTGGCGCACAGCCCAGCGCGAGGGAGAGGAGGAGAAGAAGAAGAAGAAGAAGAAGAAGAAGAAGAAGAAGAAGAAGAGGAGGAGGAGGGGGGGGTTATCCTATAGAATGTGTGCAGTGAGTGCTCACGCCTGAAATACAACATGGGGGTTTTGGTGTTGCATTATGGCAGCGAGGAAGGGTCTTCTCTGGTTTAACTGTAAAATGTCGGGTTTTTTCCTCCCGCTTTTAACAAGGGACGAAACATTCCCGCGGTGCTTTCAGAACAGGTAAAGGTAGTTACATTTTTTTAAAAAAAACAAGGGTTTTACATGATCAGTTCGGATTTGCCACTTAAAAAAAGCGCGATACCGAATTCGTTCTTGAAGTAGCCTGCATTTTTTTCTAATTTACAGTCCGACAAAGCTGTGATGTGGCAGAGAACTCAAACGACAGGCGCTTAAAAAGAGATAAATTTAGCACGCTGCCATGGTTTCACGTCTAATTTAAAGGCTAATTATCTGTCTCTGGGTCTTGGATATATTTCTAAAGACACTGCTATACGTTAAAAAACGAGTTTAAAAGTCGAATGAAGATACCAGAACATTTACTTCACAGGCGACTGAGGCAAAACTGCATTTTGATAACAAGTGAAGATGTCATTAACCACATTTTTACATGTTGTCCTAAAAGGTTTGAAGTCAATTATTTAAACGTGGATTATGCTTGCTTTTGCCTTGAAAAAAAATCAACTGTCTTAATTACATTTTCAAGATGAAGCTGTCTGTCAGTAATTCAGACAGACCACTCCCTGCTGGATCAGTCACCAAAAGCATCAGGGCCTATGGGTTCACTCTGACAGGACATTTCCATCCTTATTATTACTCATTTTTGCACCTTCTTAGTATAAGAAAAAAATATGTTACCTATTGTTCAAGAAATTATTTTAAGAAGTGGGGTTTTTTTTAAAGGACATGTTGGCATGGCGAAAAAACAAAAAGGCAAGGCTAAAAAAGAAAGAATTAAAAAGGATGAACAGTATTTTCTTTCTATTAAGACCTTAAAAGTCTTCTCAAACCTTCAATTTAAGAAGAACGCACATGTTAAAGGACTAAAACTTTACAGACATTATTTGAAATAGATTTTCTCCATAAACTGATCATCATAAAAAAATGAAACTTAATGAAAACTCCATCTTAAAATGAGTTTGGAGGACTGACAGAATGTAATGTTAAATGGAAACATTTATTTAAAACAACCTACTCTGACTTATTTATGTACAGTAAATAAGAAAACCCTTAACTTAGAGAACAGCAGAAAAACAAGGGAATAACTTGTGTTTCTGATAGGTTTACGCAACAGGATATTTTAATGGATACGTTTTATTGTTTATAACATTTTCATTATCAAAATTTCTGTTAAATCTGTTTAAAGATCAAAGAAAAGGTTAGACTTGAGTGCAGATTTTATTTTTTTTATTTCTGTCATATCTTTTTCAGACCATTCAGCAAATACGCAGCAAAGTACAGTTTTGGTGCTGGTTAGTATAATTTAAGTAGTCACTACTGACATATTTGTGCATTTAATTTTCTGCTTTATACTGGACGAGTTCAGAATGAAAACCTCTGATAAAGACAAAAGAAGTCTGATTAAAATAGTCTTCTAACATGATTTTTGTCGTGTGAAAATGTAGTAAATGTTGACAAATACGTCCTCTTTGCTGGTTATTTTTTTTAGTAGTAAGTTAATGGCATACACGTTCACTTTCTAACACACATTCTTATACATTTTCTCTCAGTCAAAAAATATTCAAAAAGGTCAAATTGAACGTCTCATCCACAAATCACATCACTCTTAACAGATATGACAAAGTAAAGCCACACTTTGCTATTAATTCACAGACTTAAAAGCTCCCTTCAACTTACAATAATGGACTTTGAGGCGGTTTTAGTCATATTATTATTATTATTATTATTATTATTATTTCATTTCCTGGACTGGATGGAATGAAAGTGGGGCCCAGGCCTCACAGACTCCCCTCTTCAAAAAAAAAAAAAAAAAACGAAGAGGAGGAGGAAGAAGAAGAAGAAGACAGGAGGAAAAGGGAGGGGAGTTCCTGCTTTGTCTAAATGAGAACCTGTGTATGTGTGTGTGCGCGCGAGTGACGTCAGCCCCCGACTTTGTTTTGAATCGATGAGGAACGGGGCGGGATCAGCGGCAGCCAATAGGAGCGCAGCGAGGAAAGGGGCCCGTCTCTGCAGCCACACACACACACACGCACGCACGCGCACGCACACTCCAGCCTCGCCTCCGCGGAGTCTCCGCCGCCTGTTTGCAGCTTTGGACAGCAGAGGGCCGACCGAGTCACTCTGCTGACACCTCCTCCAAGAATATCACTTTACACATGCGGATCCGGAGATATTTACCTACAACATTTAAGGTCTAATCAGGTTTTTTTGGTTAATTACTTGAGCCGGGCAGAGAATTCAAATAGAGCTACCACTGCTCTAACAATTCCAACTGCTAGTATTATGGTTGTAGGGGTGAAGTGTACTGTAGTATAAAAACTGCAGGGTTCTCACACGTTCTTATAGACAAAATTTCAATAACTTTCCATGACTTTTGCCCCATGATAATATAATTTCCACATTTCCAAACAACCTGTAAGTACATAATCAGGACTTTTAGGTCATTGTATGAAACCTTTTTTCCAGTTTCTAAATGGCGGTTATTTTCATATTCACCTCAAATATTCGGAAAAACAATTAATGAGTTGCTTTCTAAGGATTATAATATAGATCCTAAATTATGCAAAAAAAATGCACTGTTATTTGTGAAATAACGACAACAGAAAGCCATCGTAGTATCTAAAACTCCACAAACTGAGGGAAAACCCTGAGGTCTGCTCCATTTTGAACATTTTTCATCAGTATCTAAAGCTGACAGGTTTGCTGTGTTGTTTTGTGAATTTCGTTACAGACAAAATTCAGGGATGCAAACTCATCAGGGGTGAAAAAGGAGATGTATGTGAACCCCCTAGAGGGGTCTGGGCTCATGAAAGAAATGTTGAAAACATCAGCTTTAAAATGTGCATTTACTGGTTTTTTTTCAAAGGTCAAACCTGACCTATTTTGATCTCAAAACAGTAGACTGCACCAAAAGGTGTGGAGTTTTCACCCCAAAAAAACTAATTCCAAGATTTTTTCAAAACTTCCAACATTTGGACTTTTGGAGAGTTTAAACTTCCTGGACTTTTCCAGGTTTTTCATGAATGTGGGAACCCTGAAATTGGAAGTTACGTTTAAAAAAATGCAACCAGATGGAGAATCTCACCTGCGTGTGCACCATTTTCTTTCCCATTTATGTTATTATGATTATTTCTAAAGAAAAAGTATGTTTTTAAAAAAGTCCGGATCCTTTTTCTCCTGTTGTTTTATTTTGTTCAAACAGGACATCTACACCTTTATCATGTATTTTATGTGTTTTCAAAAGGGAGACTTCCACTGAAAACGGTTTCAGGTTTCAGTTATAATAAAGCAATTGTCCAGCCAAAAAAAAAAAAAAGAAAAAAGAAAACCTTCCACTTTCATTCGTTTAAAAGGTCATTGTAACTGATAATAATAGCTGGAGACAGTATGATAAAACACAACAGCATAATAGTTGACTGGAAAAAGCTTTTGCATCCACATAGTGTGACACAGGTCAAGACCATCAAGTGGAAAACGTTTTAGGGCTCCAAGCATCAGAGGTGGCACAAGTACACACACACAAGTACTGATTCAACCGCTTTACTGCAGTACAAGTTAAAAAGTACAGCCTCTGAAGTGTACTCAGAAGTAAATCTATGATGTTTCTACCAACTGTACGTCTGCAAAACTAACAACCTCACGTCATGTTCTTATTATAAAACAAAGATGATTCTAACTTCAAATTAAAAAAAAAATAATAAAAAAAACAGTATACTGAAATGGAAATCATGTACAGATCTGTTTTCATGACAGCTGCTACAGTCTATAGTCTCCTTGTCATGTCTGTTTTGTTTTTGTCATTGAAAATGTCTCGGTGTTGGGAAGATGCGCAATGATGCAAAACGAAAAAATAATGAGAATGTTAAATAATAACGCATTAAGACTTAAGTCTGTGTTGAAAATGTAAGTATGAAGCACAGATACTTGTGTTAAAATGTAGGAAGTATAAGGAAAAAGTTGTTAGAAAAATAAATACTGGAGTAAAGTACAGATACCTGGAAACTCTGCTGAAGTACAGTAACAAAGTATTTGTACGCGTTACTTCCCAGCTGTGATCTGTGATCATTTAATGTCGACGTTGGATGAGATTGAAAGTGAGGTTGATTTATGTTGATTACCTTTGGTTAATTGACTATGAAAACCTGGAGTTGAGCTTCGGGAATGGAACTTGTTTTGTTTTTTTACTGGTGAATTTTATTTGCAGAGTCCGAGAGAGAAGACGACATGTTTTGTTTTAAGACCGAGCTGTAAAGGAAACTCTGATTTCATAATGAATTCTAATTAAATGTACTTTGTTTTATGGACTCTTGTAAAACTATGAGGGTTGGGCGCTAATGAAAAAAAAAAAAGAAAAGAAAATCAACTAATCGATTGAATCATAACCACACAGAGAGGTAAACGGAGAGGGAACTAGAAATGGTGTCTTTACATTAAAAAAAAACAAAAAAAAACACACAACCTCATGTTACATTTACAAGCTGTTTTCTAGAGTTTTTAGCAATATTTTTGCACTTTTTCCTCAGCAAATCACAGCTCATTCATGTTCTCTCATGTTCACTTTTTTCTCTGTGTTGAAACCTGCTAAAGTCTATTTCAATATAGCATCGTTTTGTCCAGATTTATATTGAAACTATATGTGGAGTAAAGTTTCTTTGTCAGATGTTTTCTGCACAAATCTAATCGGGCATTAAAAGTTTAGAGTTTTAAGTTTAGTAGCTGTGGCATTTGTATTTGTAGACTTTGATGTTTATGATGTTGGCAAAGCTGTGCTATAAATGAGTCGTTTGTAAAGGTTTGGTATACTGACACTCAAAGATAAAAACTTAAAGAATAAATAAGCTATGTTTATATATGTATAGAACTGATTAGAACAGCTGAAAGAAATAAAAACAGCTTAGTGAAATATTACCAGTAGGTTACTTTTCAAGAATAAACAAAGGAACTTTACATTGAGAGGTTTTCAATGCCAAAAACGTCAAGGTAATAAAACCAACAGGGTTCTAATCATAAGGGTACTTTAAACAAGAAACAAAGCAGCAAAAAAACATCACATTTGCACACCAGTGATTTTTCATCTTCAATGACATTTAAAACCTCTGACAGGAAATGCTATTTTCAGAAACAACTAGGGTTGAGACGATGAGAAGGAAGAGAGAGAGAGTGGAAGCATCTGAACCGAGGGAGGCGTTCACCTTCTCTCTACTAAACTGGGACATTACACCAGCTAGTTCAACGTTCACTTTGTGCACCAGACATCACATGACCAGAGGACCGAATGGGCCGTTTCCAGCTCAGCACCGACACATGCACCACATTCATCTGGACAAGGAAGAAAATCTCTCCTGTCATTAGAGAATCTCAGTGTGAAAACCTGGGCTGTTGGACTCACTTCCTCACTTCGCTGCTTGAAACGATGAAGGGGTAGAAAGAGCCACACTGAGGTTGAACGTAAACCTGACAGTTAGAGAATAAAGTCATAATAAAGTTGGAATATTCTGAGGGCAAAAAAGTCAAAACAGCACGAGAATAAACTAGTCATTTTTGAGGAAAAAAGTCATTGCATTGTGAGCAAAAAAGCTGTAATTATGTCAGTAAGAGTATTATGACAATACAGTTATAATATTTCGAGAAAAAAGATTTTATTCTCGTAATATTTTGCTACAAAAATCATAATATTACAAGAAAAGTCTTTGGTAAGAAATATCCTGCAGATACAATTACAACTTTACTTTCAGAATATTTGGACTTTTATTCAAAATGTTTGCAATTTTATTCCCATAATTACTTTTTTCTCAACTACTATGATTTTATTCTTTTAATGTTATGATTTTCTTGCGACTTTACTCTTGAAATAAATAAACATTCATCTCGTCATATTAGGACTTTTCTTCTTGTAATAACAGGTCTATGACTGTATTGTCATAATGTTACAACTTTACTAAAACATTACAACTATTTTCTCATATTATTACTTTTTCCTCTTTTATTCCCGTAACATAACAGCTTTGTTCTTGAATATTAGGACGTTTTCTTCAAAATACTAGAACATCCCCTCAGTATGGCCCCAACACTCTGCCATATGCAACAGCTAAAACGCGACTATTTTGGGGTGTAATATGTTGTCGCTTTCTCAGCGTGCCTCCATTTCTTGTCCTCATTCAGCTGCCTTCGTGTGGCCTCAGTAAAGCCATCAAAGTGTCACGCTGAGTGTTTTCTCCGAGACTCCCACCCAACATCACCACCGTACACAGGGACCGGACGCCTCCCTCCACACACACAGAGCTCCAGACCACGTGAGCCAGTGCAGTGCTTGTGATATGGCACACCCCCGGCTTGCACACACCCACTCCTGAGAGGAGGGGGAGGGGAGGACTGAGGGAGGGAGGGGAGGGCAGAGGGGAGTGTGAGTGGGTGGGAACAGAGAGGTAGAACCAGCGCTGGAGGGACCAGGGGAGGTGGGGGGTGGGGGTCTCCGCACTCTCTCCCCCCTCCCCTCGCCATCCCTCACCCGTTCTTCTTCTTCTTCTTCCTCCTCACTTTCTCTCCCTCTGCGGCTCATATATGTCCGTATGTGCGCGCATGACCACAGCACATGCCTGTGTCAGACATGTGACCAGCCAGCTTCCATTTTAACTCTTTGAGAATAGCAGCAGCAGCAGCAGCAGCAGCAGGAGGAGGAGGAGGAGGACAGAGGAGACAATCATGGAGGAGAGGGGGGAAAAAAAGGGTTCATGTAGAACAAGAGAACAACAAGCTAATGAGGAAAGTGGCTGTTTAAATGCATTTCCTAAAGGGAAAGTTACTGCAACCATTTACATGGGGTAAAAATGCAGTCAAAAAATACAAAAGCCAGCTTTTAGCCTTGTCCTGGGCCACGCTAAAGGCATCTGTGTGCTCCACAGATCAGCTAGAAAGAAGCCAAATACTCTGAAATATAACCAAACTGTCTTGCATTAAGCAACACAAAAATTCTGCCAACGGGGTAAACACACTCTGCTTGGATAGATTTCTTAAAACTAGAATAAAAGTCCAGCAACCGAAAGACTAAAATAAGCCATAAAACTAAGGGGAAAAGGGCCAAATTTAAACAAGTTGTGCCTATTACAAGCATTTAAAACACAGTTATTTAGGATGATTTTGGCTTCAGTCTAGATGATCGTTTCCTTGGCTACAATATAGACCGCAAAAGCAGCCCTACTAGAGAGAAGCCAAATAAATATCTCTGAAATATAACCAAAATGTCAAAGCAAAATAAATCTGCCAGTGGGGTAAACACATTCTGCTTGGAGAGATTTCTGAAAGTCCAGCCACTGAAAGACTAACATTTAACCTTATTACAAGCAGTGACAAACTTAATGTTGTTAAATGCGGAAATAAGAACAAAATAAGGAAAAACTATGTTGGAACTGTTAAATGTAGCTTAATATTAGCTGCAATATCTGACGAATACAAAGTTAGGTATGTTTTCTTAAAATGAGATCACTTTAATAATGAAAAACAAGCTTGACATGTTTATTTTGATCTTAAGAAACAGGGTTTTTTTTTTTCTGTCTTGAAATTTCTGTTTTGCAGTGCAGCGTCTGGATGTTTTACAAAAAGGTGGAATCGTATTTGGAATTTTCTGAAATAAGCACATCCACTTCACTCAAATACTGACCAGCTGTGCAAAAGAACCTCCGTCGAAGCACTTTTTACATTCTTCATACTCGGGGTTGACTGATTATCAGCCTGGTCAGATCCAATATTCGGTATGGTTTTTTTGAATCCAATATTCAAATTAAAAAGCCCTACTTGGACTGTGGTGCAGCTGCCTCTCTACATCTATAGTCTCCACTCTGTGACACACCGAGTAGCTCCACTTTCTGCACCACAGTCTAGTGCTGCTCAATGGGGACACCACTAATGCAGACTTTTACTTCATGTACTTTACAAAACTTCATTTCAGTTCCTTTTATAAGACATGCAGCTGGGAGACAGAAAAGAGGTGTTTTTGTGTTGAGGTTTGTGGTATTCTAAATTTTTTAACACCGACATTTGCGTTTATTTCTGCAAATGTAATTCACTTCCAAATATCAGTTATTGTTCTCCGTGGTCGCGAATGATCAATATCTGCCCTGAAGGAAAAAAAAAAACATCAGTTGATCCCTACGTCATACAACTACTTTCATCACTTTTCACGCGAAAAATGCGTAAAAATGACATTTTTCAAGCACTTTTCACACTTGAATTTTAAGCTGAAAGAGTGTTTCTTGGATTTTCAGGATTGTGTTGGTTTTTATCTTG
>JAPQRN010000026.1:5632002-5658809 GCA_037367275.1 Coranthus polyacanthus
CATGGTAATGAAGAGGTGGGTTTAGATTGCTGTCCTGTAGATAAATGGATCATTCTCACAGTAGTGGCCTTAAAGAGACAGGACTCATTTACCCCTTCACCTACATAAGGCCTCATGGATCTGTGCCATCCCCTCGTCTTCACTTTCTCCTTCATGTTGTCATTTCTCCTCAGAGTTTTCACCCTCTCTTTGGGGTAAGAAGGGAGTTTTGTTTTGGGTTTTTGTTTGGGTTTTTTTTTGTCTCACAAGTCAAGTTTCCATTACAAATTTTATGCGAATTTCCAGAACATCAGCAAAAAGAAAATGTGAGTTCTTGCACGTTTCCATCCACTGTTGTGCAAATATTCGGACTGAATATAAGACTGACAAACGGTATTCTTTGAAATGCTTTGAACATTTTAACAGAATTTTCAGAAAACTGGCAAAAGAAAATGCAAATTTACATGCATTTGTTAGGTGTTATTACTATGCAATAGAGCATATCAGAGGTAAGACTGAAACAATGGTCCAGTTTCCATCCAAATGTACTGCAAATTGTGACATTTTTATCCTCTCATTGCATATTTTAACTGCTGAAAAAAAATAGTCCAGTGTCTCCAAATATACTGGAAATGGTAAATGAATTTTCAGAAAATCAACAAAAGAAAATACAGCTTTATGCACATTTCCACCTACTACTGTTACGCAAAGACTAGTAGGCCTTATCAGCAGTACTTAGCTATTTTAAACTGTATTTGAGTCAACACAATGTATTGCAAATTGTAACAACTCAGAAAGAAAATGCTAATTCATTGGGAGTTCATCCATAAGCAGCATTAGAGTCTTAGAGACTAAGAATGAAACAACAGTCAAGTTTCAATCCAAATATATTGCACATTTTAAATGCATTTTCAGAAAATCTATCAATATATGGGCATTTCTATCCATTATTCATGTCCAGATTATAGAAGCTGGTTGACTTTTAAGTAGTGTGTTAACTGCCCATTTGAGCGATAAGTCAGAGTCTAACACTAAGAAAATGGTCAACCAACCATTCACTTATTAGCAGTAGTTGAATATTTTAACTGTTCATCTGAACCAAAAGGCTGATGCTAAGACTGAAACAATAGTCCAACTTTCATCCAAATGCATCACTACTATTCCACAGATACTAGACGCTGGTTCGTGAGAGAAGCAGTCGTTGCATATTTTAACTCCCCATTCGAGACAACGGGTGGAGCGAAGACTATTATTAACTGCTATCAAGCTCCCGTACTGTGATGTTTGACTGATGATTATCTTAACAGGTCCAAACTTTGCCAGTTAGATGCAGTATTTCATACAATAACACACAAGCTGAGCTGTCTGACTGAGGAACTGACAGACGTAACCAGAGGTCTCCAAGTCAGCATTTCATCCATTTTGTCCCAACACCTGAAGCTGGTGCAAAGCCTTTACATTATGCAGAAACTGAAGGGGAAGACTTTTTAACTTTGTGATCAGTGTCAAGGTGTCCTAGCAGTTTACATCGAATGTATTTTCATGTTCCCTGTTATTTATCCTCCAATGCCATGTCTCTATTCTTGACTTCCAGTTTGGAGCTGAAAATTAAATCCAAACACCAATTCACATCAGATTTCGCAGTATTACTACTTCTTGTCACATTCAGAAAAGCTCCAAAGAAGTTTTGCTTGAAGCTCATTTACAGAAACACGGTTGGAGATTAGATGTGTTAGAGCAGCAAAACATGTCGTCTACAGCATCCATTTTAAAATATGAGGTGAGACAACTCTGTTCACACTCACCTCAACACAGATATCAATACCGATATGAGGATGTGTTCATGCCTGGTTGTCTACAGGTTGCAATGAGTTACATTTAAGACTTTAGGACCTTTTTAAGACCATTATGAATGAGGTTTAAGGCCTATTTCACATCCATACTGGCAAAAACAGAAAAGATAAAGAAGGGAAAAGGAGTCCCACAGTCGCAGAGGTTGGAGTTAACACTGTTAGTGCAGACTGGGTCACCGCCGGACTTCGGTGACGCTCCTGATGTCAGTACTTAGCTTTGCTAGTGGCTCTTTTGCGCTAATGTTTTTCTGACACATCACGTGACTCTAATGTCATCCATACTTTGAGTGTCGTTTTGCACATGATGCAGCAGGCTTCAAATTTGGCATTTTCTACTTTCAGAAGTAGCTTTGCACAATTTGCAATAGTGCTTATTGGTTCCACGTTGTTTAGTTAATGCAGCTTTATTAAACTTCATAAAAAGGCATAAAATACGGATTTAAAACTTTTTTAACACCTCTTAAGAAGCGATGGATAGTGCTGCCACAATAATTAATTTTTAGCTGACCATAAATGTAAAAAGAATCATTGCGATGTATCACTTAATTGCCTTTTTCTGTTAATTTTATGTCAGTAGTGAAACAATTGTTTGTTTATACAGTACACAGAGTAAAGAAGGAGAAGACCTGCACATAAACAATAACTTCAATATTCACAGAAATGCGTGAGAATGACAGGTACCAATAGACATGAAACGCTTCAAAGTGACATTAAAAGAACATCGGTCAAATCTCAAACAGTGGAAAACGATGAGGAAATAGTGATGACGTGACATTTCTGTTGGTTTCATTCTACAAATACACACTGAACTCAGGACAGTGTAATATGCTTTGAAATTTTTAACAACTTTGTTTTTTGTGATATACACTGCAATATTAAAAATAAAAATATTCATTTTGTAGAGGACTGCACCTACACAGAAAATACTAAGGAGAAGAATTTTAAAAAAGCTGAAAAATGACTTTTTACTCTGAAAACAAACATTTTCTTTGTACAAACCAACCATTCTTGAACTGGAACTAATGCCTTACAATTGTAGCTCCAGGTTTTGGTTCTTTCTGTAGTCTAAACAATGTCATACGAATAATGGTGCTTTTGTTTTTTGCAACTAAATCTTCCTTTTCATTGCTTTTCCTCCTGTTCTTTGTTAATTTTCAGGGTGTGATCGACAATTAACGGCGAAGGGGTCTGATTGAGAATGACTGATTGGTGGTTTAAATGCATCTACATAGAAAATACTGAATACTTGAATACTGTTACTCTGAAAACTGTATTTAGTACAAATCGGTCATTTTTTTAACTGGAAGCAATGCTTATATAGTTGTAGTGCCAGGTTTTGGTTGACATCATTCTTTCTGTAGCCAAAACATTTTCATACAACTATTTGTAACCGCTTCGGTTAAATAAACTGATCGAGAATGACTGTGATTGGTGGTTCGAGTGCATCTAGATAGAAAATAATAATAACAAAAGAGCACACGACTAACTCGAACTAATGCAAAGTATTAGTTTCTGGTCGACATCATCCTTTCTGTTACTGAAATAATTCCATACAACTAATATTTCTTTCTGCAGCCTTTGCAGCTTCATTTTCAGGTTGTGGTTGATGACTAGTGGGGGTGGTGGCTGCTTTGGTTATTTGATAAACTGTTCAAGAATGATTGTAATTGTTGTGCAACAAACGCCACGTATGCAAGAACCTTTAAATTGAAGTAAATCATATTCCAGCAGAAAGACCTCTCCTGAAGATTAGTTGGAAAATGAGAACTGTACGAGTTTCCCTTTTTTATGAAGCAGCAAAAAAGTTGTAGCAAGACATGTTTGAGTTCATTTGCCTGATCTGCATTGCACATGCACACGTCACAATTAAGATGATGGAATAATATATTGTGAAGAAGCACACAGTTGAAAAGATAAAGCCACAGATTCTTCTCACAGATTCTCTGAACTGCAACCGCTCCTCTCTCCAATTCTGAGACAATTGATGGTTTAATGCAAAAACCAAACCACAAGAATACATTGAGTGACCACAGACAAACATGCAGAGCAGCACCAGGCTGTCTAATCAGATTACACTCAGCCATCATAAAAAAAAACTCTTCGCCCAGGACAGATTTGGAAATATGTTTCAAGCTCAGACGGGACGGTTTCAAAACACTGAATCTCTCACTGAATCCCTTCATCTGTGTGTCCTCCCTATCACTTGTTCCTGGCCCTTTAGGGGAAAGAGAGTGAAGAAGAAGAAGAAGAAGAAGAAAAAGAAGAAGAAGCTCGGAGTGGTGCAGGGAACATGGCAATGGGCCAAGAGGAGAGGGGGGAAAAGGGATGGACGGGCAGGGGAGAGAAAACAAGAGAGAAATGAACATACTGTACTGAGAGAGGGAGAAGAAAACAAGAGAGAATCAAAGTATGAACAGAGACAGAGAGAGAGAGGGAGACGGGGGAGGGGATGGGATGGGAGGGGAGGGGAGGGGAGGGGGTGAAGTCAGAGCATGCGTGTGGGCGAGCGAGCAGAGCCGGGAGGGAGGGAGCGAGCGAGGGAGGCCCTATCGGCTCGGCTCGTCTGGCCGCTGACCGACCGCCTCCCTCGCCGCTCAGAGGTGCTCCTGCCAGACGATTGGTCGCACCCCCTTGCCTCCCTCCGCCCACCGACACCTCCTCCTCCCCCTCCCCTTCCCACTTCTCTCTTCCCCCCTCCACCACCTCGCCTCGCTGGCCATGAGAGGAGAGGAGAGGAGAGGAAGACGAACCATGGCGTGCCTTTCCTTCGGCTCGTCTCTGACTCGCTGTGTGAAAGTCCCGGCTACACAACACACACACACACACACACACACACACACACATACACACACACAGTTCCTCACATGCATGATACATTTTGAGTGTATTTAAAGTTGCAACACACTTTACGTAACACACAGAAAAGAATAAGAAGAACATGGCTGTGGTTCTGTAAATGTTCATACATGAATAGAATAGAATAGAATAGAACAGAATAGAACAGAATAGAATAGAACAGAACAGAACAGAACAGAACAGAACAGAAGAACATGGCTTTGGCTAGGGCTCGGTGATAAATTGATAGTGATAATTATCACTATATTTTTATAGCGAAATAATGAATATACATATTTAGTTCACACTGTGTTTCAATGTTTTGTTGTTTCACTGATTTTTACTCATTTTATGTATATATCGATTCTGAAGAAACACTTTATTATAATTGTTTTGAATGTTTTCCTGCACACTCTACATTACATTACACAATCCCAATTTGTTCTACACATGTGCATAAATACTACTTCCTGTCACCAGTATTTCAAATAGAAGGTGTTCTAGATTTTATTCAATTAATGTGATCTTTGGTTTAACAGGTAATGAAATAGAACCTGAAAATGATTTCTAATGTCTAATATATGGTGCTATAGAAATAGAAGATTAGCTATTAAGATTTTCTTAATGTAGCTAATTCAGTTTCATGATAATTGTCTACATAAATTCAGTGGCTCCAAATATGTTAGGTTTTTAAAATAACTTCAACTTTGTTTTTGTAATTTCCCTTCAGTTTGACTGAACTGGAAAGTTGCTACTTCAGTAGCTAATGTTAGCTAACTGCAGGTCCCTGTAGCTAATGTTAGCTGACTTTGCTGTTTGAAAAAAGCTTATGTATTTGCTTAAAAAAATGTATCTGATATTTCTTAACTACTAAAACCAAACCTAACATGTATATTCATTTTCTTTAAATCCCAGAAATTGCCATAAGTTAGCGTTACTTAGAAATACTGGTGCCAGGAAGTAGCATTTCACACATTGCACTTTGATCTACTAAAACCAAAGGTAACATTATACATTTTCTTTATTATTGAAATTAACTGGGGCTACAACCACAAACATTTTAGGTTTTTAAAATAACTTCAACCTTTTGTCATTTCTCTGCAGTCTGACTGAAACGGCAACCTGCGCTTAGCTCACTAGCAAATGTTAGCTATTGTTAACTCGCTGGCTAATGTTAACTGATTTGACTGTTTAAAAAAAATAAAAATATATATATGTATTTGATTTAAACAATTGAATCTGATATTTAATAACTGCTAAAACCAAAAAGGGAACATTTATATTCATTTTCTTTAAATGACAGAAAATGTTAAATCATTAAGTTACTGGTGACAGGAAGTAATCTTTTATCACATACATAAAACAAACTGGGTTTCCAGTGTGGAGCAGGTATTGACAATTCCTTTTACATAATAAATCTGATTATTTCTACCAAGTTGTAAATTCCCTCAAGGCTGCAAATTAAAATATGACACAAAAAATTAAACAAAAATCAAAAAGTCAAATATTGACGAGGGAGGATGATTTATAGAAACTGGAAAGAGGAATTACACGTTTCCTACAAGCATGACAAATAAAGAAACATGGCTCTTACAACAGACTGTTCGTTTAGGTCAAGAGCAAAAGTCTTTTCATAATCACAGGAAAATAGACCATCGTTGTTAAACTTGACCTCATATGAGACTGCAATTTTTTTTTTTCCCTTTGCTAAACAATTAATTTTACAGAAATGCATCGCAGATTGCACTTGCACAGATGGTGACGTGAGAGAATGGGCTCCAAATGGAGAACAGAATCCTGCCCGTGCTTACAGTATGTGCAGCCATTATATATGTTAAAACACAGATCCTAATCTGATCCGACGGTACTGATGTTATGAAGCCGCGCAGATGGCGGGCTACGAACAATTCTGGACATCATGAGGGGTGTTATGTTTAAAGTCAATGCCGTCTTTGAACATTTGGTAACAACAGGCGTACTGTGTTGCTGCAGCGTGCTTTATGGCGTGGATTTCATTAGACTGTTCAGGCTCCAGGACGCTTAAACAGAGGCTTTTTATCCCACAGTCAAGCTCTGGCCCCTGCTGAAGTGTCCTTGAGCATCACGTTAAACCCCCCCCCAGACCCGGAACTGCTGGTCTGCGGTGGACTCGGTCCACAGAGTGGTGACAGTCTGCCACACGTCATACAGGAGAGGATTTAAAACAAGCACATGAAGGAAGTCCGTGTTATGGACTCGATCGGACATTGCACACTAGATGGCGCTCTGTGGACCATAGTGGTATAGCCAAATGGCTCAACATTTTTGGTCATTTACAAAGATAGTTGTTTTTTTAATTTATCTAAATATACTCAAGAATTCACAGTAACAGAACATGTTTTTAAAAAATTAAAAGGAATAATTTGTTTTTCCGCTGTTAGCTAGCCAACTTCAGATACAGGAACACAAAATGGATTGAAGTGTCAACTCTACCAGTACATGCTCCAAAGCATGTGGTGAGGAAATACGATGAATGCATTAAACTTCGACATATAAATATTAGGGATAGACCGAATATCAGCCATGACCGATAATCAGATCCAATGTTCACATTTTTCTGATAATTTGTGTCATTTGCAAGTTGCAATGCATATATAAATTTAAACACAGCCTGTATTTTCTGCCATTGGGTGTCTATCAATCAAAACATTGAACCTCGTGCAGATGACTTTTTTTTTGTTTTAGTCCAACGGGTTTAGCCATGTCAGATTCAGCAAATAAGTCCAGAAAACTGTGTCAGTGACCCACATTAACATGAGGAACATGACCTGTGTCAAACAGAAGGTCTACAAAATTCAAAATATATAAAGAAAAAACAAAAACAAACAGTGAATGCAGCAAGTTCTCCTAAATCACTCATGTGTAATTTAAGAACACATGTATTAATACGTGTGGTTCTTGCATCGATTGGATACAAACACTGAAATGAAAAAAGAATGTTGATGTACTAGTACTATTATTTACAATCCTTTCAGTTCACTGTGAAAACTGACAATAAATATAGGTTAAACATTACTAAATTGTACCTTCTTTTGTTGCAGTCAGCTTAATGGCATTGGAATGTATATCGGTTCCAAGTATTGATTATCAGTCGCCTCGATTACTAATGACTTGTATCTGGTATCAGCCCAGGAACTGATCATATCAGTCAATCAATCTCTAATAAATAAACATACATTTGGAAAATCCATCTCTGCCAAAATAGGAAACCAAATCTGTTCTGTTGCCTTTCCACACCACCTGTTTATGTAAGTGTCAAAAAATCAAAGATAGAGAACAAACTGAAGTAACTTTGAAGACTATGTTTTTTCTCATTCATTTGGGAAGGTGGTGGAATATTTTTTTAAACAATCAGAAGCAGTCCCAAAGAGCACAAAAAGGACCAGGCCCTGGACCACATGAGGAATATAACAGAATAACACGCGGTGCATTAGCGGTATGTTTATGTGTTGCTTTTAGACGTGATTTAACTGATCATCTGTTACTCATTAAGTATTGAACATAATGTCACAGTTTTACATCCTTACATGATGCATTCACACCTCTTTTAGCAACAAATCGACCTGTCTGGAGCAACTTCACCTTAAAATGAGTTGTCATGGTTCCAATATGTGGGACGCATAAAGGCAGAATTTAGGCTTATGAGAGGAGCTCTTTTAAAGAACAGGGATAGCTGCAGAGGCTCTGTGAGGACCAAAAAGGAAGGTGATTTTTGGGGACCATTTTAAGTCTTGGTGTTGAAATGCGAACCTGCTTAACCGTCACGTTTGCCACTGCTGCATGGTCGAATCAGATTAAAGCCGACCCAACACGTTTCCAGACAGATACTGGTGTAAAGTAATTACATTCTGTTGTAGTGGCTCCTGAGTAAAATGTGAGACAAGACAAGAAATAAAACTTTAAAAAAAAAGATCTTTTGATGACTTCTCTGATTTTTACCTCGATCAAGGAGGTTTATCTCATCACCCACATCTCTTTGTTTGTTGGTTTGTCTGTATAAAACCACAGCGCTGACTTTCATGGGATTTAATGGAAGGGTAGGCACAGGCCAAGGACGAGCAGATTCAAATATCTAGATAATTTTGAAATAAATAAATAGGTGTTTATTCATACATTTATTTTGAATTTCTTTTTTTTTTTTTTTTTAAATCACGTTTGCTAGTGTTGTGAGCCCGTATGCGACGACAGGTCAAGATCAGAGAAAGGCAGCTTTATGACTGGAATGACTCTGTACTGCTATTTCACTGACTTAAAGTCAAGAAAAACAACATTTTCAACTGAAAGTTCATGTTTTTTGGGGTTTTTTTTAAACAATGTGTAAAGTGATCTGTCTTGTCTTCCACATTCATGTACTTTAACATGATTCAGGTCCGTGTGTTTCATGTTTCAGTTCTATTGTCCAATGTGTGGCCCTTTGGGGGGGAAAAAATGTTGCCCACCCCAGATCTCCACAAAAAGAGGTTGGGTTTTTGTTTTGTTTTTTTGAACGTAGCAATAGGTTATTTGGTTGCATTACAGGACTGCATGACCTTGGTTGAGGTATGTGCACATGTGTTCCTGGGTGTCATGAAAGCCAGTGCTGCAGGTTTTGTATAATCTTGCCCCCAGACAAACAAACCAACAAAACCTTAGAGGACGGATATCTGCCATTCTAGTTTCTTCTGAAATAGTCTACCTTGACTAACTCTGTGGACTAGACATTCTGAAAGGAGTAGGAAAGGAGCGTCTAGACAGTGGCATGGTTACAGTTTGGTTATCGGCAGAAAAACAACTTGGTTAGGGTTAGGAAGAAAGGATCAGGGGAAGGACTAGGAAAAGAAAGACAAAGAGAGAAAATGCAAAAAACAAACAGCATGAAACTGGTCTCGAAGCCTGGTCTCCTGTGTGTAAGTCCACAAACTTTGATGTTCTATTGCTTCACCTGGTCCATGTTGGTGATTTGCAGCATCTAAGGACTTACACTGACTTCTATCTGGTACCCTGCATGACATTACTGTATAGTGTTGAACACACACACCAAGGGCTCATGACCAAGTCGCAAAATGTGACAACTTGGGAGTGAGAATGGGCTGGAAGTTTATACAAGTCCTAAAAGCGATTCTTTTGGTATTTCTTGTATTTTCCAAATGAACTTAACCATCCATCATATACACAGTAGGTCCACGGTGTCTACAGATATCAGATGCTTAAATTTAATGCTTTTTAAGACCTTTCTGAGATCATTTTTAGCCTTTTTTATTTAACAAATCATATTTTACTCACTCACATTTGTCGGTAAATATGAAGTGCTTCCACGTAAAAGCAGTTTTAAATAGGAATATGGTTAGTGTGCGTTCAGTTAATCTACATTTTGCCAACAGGCAAGCGCAAGTACAAAGTAAAAAGACAGCATTAAGTGGTAGATTTAAAGTGTTCAGAAATGTGGAGTTTCACACGGAAGAGCTCAACTCACTCACAAAACATGGAAAATGACATTAGATCAAACATTTGTGACATTTAAGACCTTACAAATTCAGATTTTAAGACTGTGATGACTTTTAAGGCCTTATATTCATAAACAGACATTGTAAGGACCCACAGACACCCTGAGGTCACATGATGACGTGCGTATGAAAAGAGCAATTAAGCTGTGTAATCTAGTCAGGTTATCTGCAGGCCGAACACTGATGCTGTCGGGCTAGAGGTGAACATTACACCTCAGGAACATCAAGATGAGAGCGGTGCAAAGAGCGGCATCTACTTCAAATACACAACAACGCACCGCGTTGCGTTGGAGATATTTCTGCGTCTCCTGAACGTCTTATGAAGGCGACGAGTTCATTCTGCAAAATCAGAACAATCAAAACGCGCTCTGTGAATTAACGGTGACCCGGGGGTGAGGTGATTTGAAAACGCAGTCGGCGCGAATGTGACAGATCTTATGCAACTAATGCACTGGAAATGATGGAAGGAAGACAGAAGGAGTGAGTCACAAAACCGAGTGGCAATGCTTTGGTTTGTGATGAGCTCTGATTGATGGATGGAGGGGGCTGCGATGAAACTGTCCTTACATCCATGCAGCACAGGGGGAAGAGAAGGAGGAAATAAGGGGGTGACCAGCTTGTTTTCACACACACACGGATACAACAAAAACGGAAAATACTGCACATTAAGGCACTTTTTATGTGGTTACCTCCGCCAAGGATGTAATGTAATCACCCTTGTTTGTTTGTCAGGTTGTCAACAGGATTACACAAAAAACCACTGCACCTATTTTCATGAAACTTGGCGGAAGTGTAAGGCACGGGCCGATGATGAAGTCTTAACATTACGGAGCAGATCCATAGAAAGGGGCGTGGCCTGTTTGGTTTGTTTCTAACATTGTAAGATAGGGCTTAAAAATACATAGGAAGGAGCACTTCCCGAACTCAAATTCCAGGATTTCCTTTAAATACATTTTGCTGCTTTAGAATTGATGAAATACTGTATCATGAATTCACAGTACATGACTCTGCTGAGAGCTTTTACTTTGAAACCATGGATACAAGGATCGGAGACGTGACGACACCCAACTAACCTCAGTGTGTCCATTAACCACCTAGAAAATCATATCGGGGTCGGGAAAAGCAAGCCAGTTATTGGCTTGTTTTTAGCCTCTGCTGCGTTTTTAGCTCATTTTAGCTCATTTTAACCTCCTCTGTAAATGTTGCGGCGTGTTCACATCGTTTTAACGTATTTCTGTATTCGCTATGTTGACATAAATGATGTCAGCACGTCCCATAAAATGCTACTGACCTTAAAATTAAGAGTACATGCTCTAAAAGCGACACATAATGGTGTACAAGCTTGTTCATTTCATCAAATATGCTCATCATGACTGCTTGCTTAGTGTTTTTGTTACATTCTCTGCTTATTTCACTCACCTCTAACATCTAAAGTCAACGTAGCAGCTATTTAAACGAACATGATAAACAGAGAAATAAAGAGCAGTTTAATGTTTGCAGTTTGGTTCTAAGCATACAATCATATGCTGAATAATTTCAATATTTTTTTAAAAACACTGACTTAAAAATTTAGGTTCTTTCATTTAACAAATAATTGAAAGTTTTTTTATTTTAAAAATTATTGGCGCCCACAAGTACAACAAAACTCCTTCTGTTGTTACTGAAAAAAAATCCTACAGGAAATATTGATAGGGCTTAAAACTGCATGGGAAGGAGCACTTCCTGGACTCAGCTTGAGTTTATTTGTGGAGCTCTTTGGGACACATGTAGACTTAAAACTTACACGAAAGAATTCACTAACACGTCAGCTGTTACCATAACTACTTAGGCTACAATACCACGCTGATCGCCAACATCATGAAATAAATACACAGAGAAAAATGTGTTACTATACTTCATGAAGCTTTTAGCAGCGATAGTCATGGACTCCTGGAACCTGAGCATGAAGAAACAAAACAAACAAACTACAGCCAATACTAATAACGACAATTTGTTCAGTTTACTTGTGATTGCAATTGCTTATGATAATTTCGGATCATTGATTAGTTGATTTTGATTAATATATATATTAGATAAAAACATTTGTAACAAGGCTCCAACTCTGAGTGTAGATTAAGACACGATGACTACGTATTTCTGAACTTAACTAAAAGTAACACCGATCCGAATTTAAATATATCAGTCCTGAAAGTTTGCTTCCAAACACACTCTTCAGGAAAGAAGACTACATTCAAGATGCACTGTATGGTCCCACATTGTAGGACATTTGGCTTGGACTTACAGCCATGATGCAGCCATAAAAAAGACTTCAGAAACTCAGTGGGAGAAAAAAAAAGACTGGACACTATCACATAAATATAGAAATAGAGCTGTGATGGTTTTTGTATTTATTCTCTCTGTTTGAGCTATCTCTTTATGTTTTGGGGAGTTAGGAGTTTTTGTTTTGTTATTACTCACATTAAGATAAAATCACAGATTTTTAACACTAAGCGTCCTCGCCTTATGAATGCAACAGCTGACTGCGAACGCCAGCACACAAGTGTCGGTTTGTCGTCTCACCGTCCACGTCAGGAGGTGGAGTTTCAGTGAAGGGAATGAAAAAAATATAAATGTACACAATAAAAACAATCAAATGGACACTGGCTCTATGTTACAGGTAATAAATCATGGGGGGAGATCGTATTTACAACAAAGAAAACAAAGAAATGTGTTTTTAAATATTTTAGATGCGTTTAGGATTCAGAATATGGTCAGTTCGTGCTAAGCATCAGAGCTTTTTGCCTTTTACCTGAAAGATGCTCAGTTCAGGAATAAAGCAGGTGCTTTCTGCTATTGTTTTTAATGACACGGTGTGTGTGTGTGTGTGTGTGTGTGTGTGTGTGTGTGTGTGTATAAAAAATGGTACAGGTGTGATGAATCAGCCTGCGTGTCGTCATTCTTTCGCCACTGCATAAATACAGGTACGAGTACAGTCAGACTACATGCGCTTATTGCAGTATTTTAAACAAAGTAAAACTGTACAGTATAAAAAAAGAAACAGCGACAGCACAAGGAGCACATTCACAGCATTTCCTTCGAAGTCACATGAAAACAATTTATCGCTCGTGTCATACCAGTCCGTCTTCCCCGAGGAAGAAATCATGTAAACAACAGGTAAACAGCAAACATGCGGCCCGAGTCCACATGTTAAAATACACACACACACACACATACACACAAGTTAATGACATGATGTTGTTAATGAAGTGCAGGGAGGAAAACTTCCTGAGCTCCCGTGCAGCAGCAGCAGGGTCAGCTTTCAGGAGGTGGGGGGGTAGGGGTCACAAACCTGCCTTTATTCTGGGTTTCGTTTGGAGGACGCTAACATCTCAAGCATTATCACTGAATGAACAGGATACACACTAGCAAATACACAACCTGCCTCCAGAGCAGACGAGAGAGTGGATTAAGTGTCCAAATAACACCAGAGATGTGTTTAGATAAGGAAGGTGCATTTTTAAAAATAGAAAATTTAAAAAAATAAAATAAAATAAACAGACTGTGCACTTAAGGTTGAGTGATAAAACGACATCGATTTGTATAATTTTTCTTTTGTTCTTTTGGGTTTGTTTTGTTTACATTCTCTGCTAAAACACTTTTTTCCATTTGCTTAATTTTACGCTACACTACATTTTATCATTGTAATAGTTTGGACTGTTCTACCTCTAGATTTCTGACATGTTCTGTTGTTTGACAGAAAGAAGTGTTTAAAACCTCAAGTAATCATCCAGTTTCTTCAACTTATATCAGGCTCAAAATTCAGCCTTTAAACGTGAAAGTAATAATGATAATACTCACCATGAAAACAACAACTGACATGAACATTTTTGCCCAGCCCTATGTGCACTTATGGACAAATCCTGATTATTCTCAACATTACTCTAACATTGCATTTATTTTGATTCAGTGCAGTGCAGCATGGGTGTAAAATGCTTATTCATTTTCTAGAAAACTATCCTTACATATTTTCCTGTGAATGTTTCTCGTGTTGCATATTAAATCAAAAGGTTGGAAATATTTGTTCGCACTTAGCAAACAAACCCCCATGAGTGCACAGATTGACATTTGTGAGCGGACAAGATTTTATTTTCTGATTGAAAACTGTGCATATGCTTTAAATGTCATATTTAAAGGTAGCTCACTTTGTCAGTTATGTACACAGTTAATTTTAAATAGCCGAGTGTTTCATTTAATTTTGTTGCTACTACTAGCATTCTATACATTTTTCTTTGCAGAGAGGATGGCTCCCCCCCCCCACACACACACACACACACACACACACAATCCAGCTTCCCACTCGTGCACCCCTCCCCTCTTCTACCACTCTTGCTGACCTCCCACAAAGCACTGCGGCTTTGTCTCAGCCCTGACATACATTTCAGCCAACTTTACCATGACTTATTATGACTGAAAACTCTTCCATCCTCCAGCAAGAATATTACACTAGCATGTTGCTGTGATACATGACCAGTGCGTGTTCCACAGAGGGGGGGGTCAGAGGTCAGGAGCAGCCAAGGGGCCACACTCCCTGCAGCCACAGGAAGCTCTGCACAAACACTTAAGGGGAGTAAAACGAAAGAATTGAACCAGAGAACTACTAGTTGGAGACTCTAACCCTCCCCCTATAAAATATATATATGTATATAAATAAAGAAAGAAGAGGGTTCGGTTTGCTGTGAACACCCACCCACCCCTCCCACACATACACACACACATCCTATAAGGCTCCATAACAGAACACAGCCACTTTTTGTCATATTAAAATACATATCACACTGACAATGTCTTTAAATACTATTTCACTGAAACTGAAAGCCAAAGCACACACAGCAGCAAATGGCGGAGGTGCAAACATTCACAGTGTGACCACACAAAGGTCAGGTTAGCATGAAGGGAATTCAAATTCAGCTAAAAACACAGAAGCAACTCGCTAGGAAGCTACTGCTAAAAATGCTACTTGTTACTTGTTAGTCCACAATTTATTTAATCGTCAAATGCTAAAAAGTCGCCCGCTCGCTCAAATTAACGTTCATTAATTAAGCCGCCACACCTGGAATATTTTAAACGTTCACAAATTAATTAAAACAGGGCCATTTATGCGCTCGCAGACACAGCAAATAAATGCGTATGGACACTGCAGCTGGGCAGATGTTTGACGTTAATATTTACACAATCATTTAGAGCATAATTTGGATATTTTGGCTCGCGCTAACTGACTGTATGAACGGCCATTTTAAGATGAGTCTTGCAACATTTGTTTTTCGTGATATTGGTCGTGTCCTCGTGTATTTATTTTAAAACATAAATTAACTAGACCAGCTGTCTTTCCGCGGTGCGAGCCGGGCGCTCAGAAGACCCGGAAAGACGGAGTTTTTTCAAAAAAAAAAAAAAAAAAAAAAAAGCCTGCACAGTGCGTCTACTCTCACAGCTTCGCCATTTTGCCCTCACTCCCTGACGTGGAGTGACTCCTCTCTGCGTGGAAGCACCACGTGTTGTGGAGCCACGGAAGGCCTCTCACCTCGCCCACGGTGGCCCCCTTCTCACAAATCACCTTTATCATTATGGCTCTTCAAGGTTATCACAGGGAGGGGTTGTGGGACACTCTTCGCCATCAGAATTATTTACGGACCCGCTGGGAGAGGGGCTACTAAGAAATTACAGCCTGCTGCCATGTTGCTTCCCTGAGCATGCCAATGACCTGTTTCAGCAGTTTGGCCGTGAATACATGACACAGGCTCTCTGACTAACGCCAGCCATTTGCATAAAGACCACACTGGTGGGATTTTTTTTGCGCCACAGCCATGTTGCAACATTTCTGATGTGCACGGCGCGCGCCCCCAAAACGGCTTAAATGCACATATGCGGCCATTTTTACGCCAAAACATAAGATTACAGATAACAAAAAAGTGTTACAATTTATTCCAAACCAACACCGAGTCAATGGGATGAAATCTACGCTCTCTGGCCATTTTGATCATGGCATACACACATACGCACACATGTGGCCAAATGGCGGAACATGGAGAAGTGAGCTCACTGCTCACCTCGTATCTGTGCCAAAGGTTACAGGCATGAATGATGGGCTATAGGCGAATTCCATAATACTGTTTAAAGCAGGTCAAGTCTGGATCTTAGCAGGGAGCAGCTGACCTACAATGGACTCCTGTTTATCCACTGGACCCAGGAAATTTCATTGAAGAAAAAAAAAAAAAGCCAAAGCATGCGTACGTTTTTTTCCCATTAAACTCCTTTACAATTTAGACGTGGCAAATGGCTTTTCTATTGTGTAGATAATATTTACACCACTATTCTTTTTATCTTAATAGTTAAAAAGTTTTAAATATAATTACAGTGACATTTAAAAACTCAAAATACACAGCTGGGTAAAAAATATAAATGAGATTTAACAGATCATCTGTGTTCGATTTTTTTTTTTCACATTTTAATTCAATTAGGACTCCGTTAATTACACGAAGCACAACATACACACACACTTTGGCTGCAATTATTTTTAAAAGCACAACAAATAATTAAATAATATAGCAAGCAACTGTTGACGTGAATCTGTCATAAATCAATCAATTTTAAAAATGTGGGTGAATATGCTCCGCACGAGCACACGTAAACACCGTTAAATTAAGCGATATACGTGGAGATAATGTGTATACGCAAATACGAAAAACGACGAAGTATACTAAAAAAAATTAAAAAGTTTAAAAAGTAGTCAAACGTATCCATAAAATAACCACATGGCACAGACGTATCCCTGGTGTATTTCTGCGTCTAAAATACATTTTAATCAAGCAGGGACTATCATGACCGTCTGGTCCTACAGCCTGCTGGGCTACAGGACGTGCTTATAGCCTAATGTGATGACTTTGCAAAGAATATTATCTCTACATGTTCACTGGCCCTACTCGGTACTAGCGTTTTTGGAATGAGGGGGCAGGGAAGAAACAAAAACGACCCCACATAGCACGACAGGCAGCTAGCTTAAAGCTGTGACACTTCAGTTTCCACAGCAATGGCCGACAAAGTTGACCCACACAGCCACAACATCAAACACAACCAAAACTAGCTAGTAACCCGCCGAAAAACCCCTCCAAATGGCTTCAAACACAAAGGAGACACACATGGGTGCGTGGTAGGAGAACACTTATTGCAAAATAATGTGAAATCGTTGTGTTGAGATATAACTCCACAAGAAAAAGGCCTTGGCAAGGTGATGCAACACATGAAAGGGGGTTTAGAGGAGGGGGGAGGGGAGATATAGTGCTGAATACTGTTTTAGTACCTTTGCTTCTTTGGGACGGAGTGCTCGACCTCAATACGTTTCCCATGAAGTTCCACTTTACCTGAAAAATAAAATAAAGAGGTTCAGAATACATCATGGCTACATGCTAACAAGCTATTGCAGGCCTGTGGGGGAGTATGGTGTGTTCAGGGTGCATAGCTAATGTGAAAGACTACCTACAGCTAACTTTTAAATCCACGCCATATTGAAAGAAAGAAACCAAACAGAGCAGAAAAGAAGAAGAGAGGCGGCTAGGTTCAAAGGGCCAAAGACGTGACTAAAAAGTAATAGAGTAAGTCAGTTGTGTAGGTAGGTATGTTACTTTCTGCCTCCATAATGCTCTACTGAACACCTAAGAGATGCATTGTGACAGCCATATGCATGTGCATTTCACTCCGTGACTGGTGGTGTTTTTCTGAAATGATTTAAAGCCGACGTCCACACGTTATAGAGAGGAGTTTGGGTGATCCGTAAGGGTTTCATGTAGTGGAAGCACAGGGAGCTGACTGGCATGGCGACCTTGGCTCCGTTATATGTAGGAAATAATGAGAACACAGAGAAATGGGCTTGAAAGCGGCCAGGGTGCAAATCAAGCTTCAACAAAAATGGTGGCACTCAACGGTTTATTTTGGATTGGTGGTGGCGTGAGGCCTGTTTTGGTAAGTACACAGGGTAAGAGATTTTTCTATCTTTGTCATAGTGTGGACTACCGGCTTAAAGGGGGAGGGGAGCCAGCAAGGCTTCATTCTATATCACAGCACTGAAGGCTGCTCAATTCATTGCAAAGCGTGCAAGACATGAAAATGCACACACATGCATATTTAGGCTCAAACGCACAGACCACATTTACCACAGCATCAGAAATATCCCCATTCGATTCATACTAGTATTATTGAGTAGTGCTTTACGTTCGCCGTGGGTTCAGTCTTTTACTGTATAGCTTTACGTTTACGTGTGTCCCTCCCCCTGCAAAAGTTGAATTGCTCCCCTGGGCGTGTAGCTCCACACACACACACACCGCGATTCATTAAGTTAACATAAGTAAAATAATTGTGTGATTTTATTTATATCCACAGGGTACATGTAAAACGCCTCGGAGGTGTACGGAGAGTGAAACTGGGGCACAGCGCTGATTGTGGGCATGCAGCCGTGCTGCACACCGGCGTCTGCCGCTTAGCCCTCAGAATGAATGAAACTAAAGTGGAAGAGGGTCTTTGGCGGCCAGTAGTCCACCTTAACTCACCAGAAAAGGTTTCGATAGCCTTCATGGCCCACTGATCATCCGGGCAATCCACAAATGCATAGCCGGTTTTCATTAGAAACTGTCCGGAGTATGGGATCTTGTGGTCGTCAAAGGTTTTTCCTAAGTCCTCGGCAGTCACGCTGTCGCCTAGATTCCCAATGTATAGCTTGTGCATGGTGGTAATTGTTTTTCCCAAGTCCAAAACGAAAAAAAACAATGCCCGCAATAACTAAAATTAAAGCCAGCAAAAAAAGTTTCCCTGCTGGATTTGTTAATAGCGCAACAAGATATTGTCACACTTCAAACACTAAATTAAAGTGGAAATCACGCCAGAGGGCAAAATATCTAAAAAGAAAAATAAGGTCTAAAAAAAATACAACGCGAAACAATTATTCGGGCTAATATCGGCAGAGAACTAAAATAAAAAATGATTTCGAAAGTGTAAAAACAGTTGGTAACGTTGAATTTAGCTGTAAATCCAGTTGAATAAGTAGAGCAGAAGATGTGAAATCCCTTGACTTGCAGCCGGTCCCAGCAGACGAATAAAGCAGCAGCCTATAGCCTCTCTATCGCACTGTGGAGGAGGTGGGTTGGGTGGATTTAATGATGGGTCTATGGTGGAAGAGTGGGAAAAACTATGGCGGGATCAGGTCGGGAGAAATGTTTTCCTCTCTCTCCGCCTCTCTCTCTAGTTTTCTACCCTTTCCTCTTTCAGCGATCCGCCTGCTGCCAGCAGAGGGGTGACGCCGCCCCTCCACCGACTCCAATTCACGTTTTTTTTTTTTTTTTGTTTGCAAAGAGGAAACCACGTGGTCTATTTGGAGTAGGTTAGAGAGAGGAGGAAGGGGAGGGGGCATCCCCCTCTCATCCTAGGGTATTCACCAGATGAGCGCGTGTGTAAATGTGCGCGCGCATGGGCACACAAGCCGAGACCCCTGGTTCTGTGCTGTGCTCGCTCCTCTCTGTACTGTACTTGTGGACGGTACAGCCTGCGTGCTGTACTGGGGCTTTTATGCAACACGACGTAGCCACACATGCGCTTAATACACTTCAGCTCGTGCGGGCGAAGATTAGGCTATAAAGAGACAGGACTTCCTCCAGGACACCGTAATGTGAGCTAAACGCTAAGACAAGACGGCCTTTGGACGTCGAGCTGTTTTAAAAGCCTTCACTCATTTCGCCATACACCCCCTGTCTTGAATAACGGAAGGCCTTGGTGGCCAGCAACGTCTCACATTTAAATAACAAGGCACCGCCTGCTAATTCTATAGCCTAGCACCCCCACCACTCCGCTGTTCCCGCCCTCTAGATGAATATGATGCGTGGTAAAGAAGTTAGTGGTCATGATGTTACATAAATGACCTACGGTGAACCTCGGCCTATTTGTCGCGGCGGAACAAAAGGTCCGGGGCCCCATTTTGCTTCAGGGGCCGCGAGGGTGCTGCTACTGGAACCTGCGGAAACGCTCTACTCACTTTGATAGACTGTTGCCTACACCCACAGCCCCATTGACTGAAACAATGTATCAGATATGGCGGCGACAGGCTGTACTGTGATACAGCACAGACCCCACTGTTGGAAGACAGGCAGGGAAGCGCTGGAGCTTGTAGTTCACGTGAAACTGCATCGCCCATCTGTTTACAAGCCACTTTATAAAATAAACTGTAGTTTTTCATCTCTCGGCAAAGGTCGTGGCATCCAACAGGCATACACCGAGTTAAAATACAACTTTAGCTGTGTGCGTCTCACCCAAGCAAGAATGATAGCTTCTGTTTCATCCTTTTTTACAATAATTCTCTGCGTTGGAGTGTAGAGGAAATGACAGTATGGCGCAGTCGCCGAGCTTACAGCACCACACACACCGCGCGCCCCTCTGCGTGGATGGAGGCTTCTCAAAATGGAGGCAGTGACTGATGCACAGGCCTGCCTCTCCACACACACACATAGGCTACACAGAGTTTGGCTGTGGTTCACATGGGCGCTCTGAGCCTGGGATCTGCCATTTCTGCCTATTTCACGGCTCTCCGTTTTGGTATACATTTCGGTGGGTTATGTCCACAACTGAGTTTTAAAAAGCCTCTTTACGACGTGTGAGAGACTGTTGAGACTTTGTATCCATACTGTACACGGGCTGGAGGCGACGTGGCACACCCGTGAGTTCGCCTGGTTAGAAAATGGCTCCTGTAGCCCACACAAAATGGATCCACGCTCTTCAACTGGTTGCACAATAATTACTGCCTATTCGTGGAAATCACTTGCTAATGAGAAATATGACTTGTAAAAGCGTAACTGTACTTTTCATCTTAACACAGGCACATTTCCGCTTTTCTGTCCATATTTGGTTGTGCATTAGACCACATAGTGCTAATATGGCGGACAATTGCCGTGTTTTTCCTACACGTACAGCAGCCATTAGTCTTAGTAATGAATTTGTAATAACCAGTGCGCCTTATTATTAAATATATACGTGTTAGCTGATACGTTAGAAATATAATTAGCCTTAATGGCGTGAGAAGAATAGTATTGGAAAGGAATAACTAAATGTTACCACATAGGTTATATCTGAGGTTAATCTAATTATCATCCTAACACAAAGTATGATACATTCATGTCTATTAGATTTAAAAGCATGAAGTTTATGACACAAAATAAGGGGAACGTGGAGTTATGAATTCTCCGGGGTGGTTTAACATCCTTGTAATATAGGTTATAAATATATATTTTTGGTAGTCTATAGCTGTACAGTCCTACTACTTAAAAAGTAACTGAGTGATTAAAACGTCCCCTTACACCTCCCTTCCCCAGTTCTTTGAAAACATAAAGTGAAGATTTTCCCCTTGTCCTGAGATGTCTCAAAGCCCCCCCCCCTCCCTCTGTTTCTGTCAAAAACACACACACACACACACACACTAGTCACAGGGGAGCTAGTGAGGTCACAGGCTAGGGTTTCCAAGGGTCAAATTACCACGTAGGATGGACATGACCAAAGGCGTTTAAAAAGAAAGACGACTGAGTGACCAACAATGAAAAAAGGGTTACGTCTGCCAATTAAAATGTTAAATATGGTGTGAAACTCAACATGAGCTAGGTGTTCATTAGCTGGGCTATTCTAGCTTTTTAAGCTCGCTGGACATACAGAGTCCTTGTTTTGAGACTTTTGTAGTTAAATCTCACACCTTTGGAAAATGGCATATTTGTTTTTCCCCTTATTAATGAATTAACTTATAGTAATTTCTCCTATTAATTTCAGTTCAGTTCAGTGTAGCCCTCCTTTATTTGTCCCTTGACGGTCAATTATTTGAAACAAAAGACATGAATGGACATACTTCAGGAAAACACTTAAATTCCTTTGTAGTGCATGAAAGTTGTTTGTTTGTTACATCTTTCATTTATTTCCGTAACAGCTGATATTGCCGCTCTCTCAGCCAGGTCACTCTGGGGAAAAATGATTTGAATCACCTGGTTAAATAAAGGATGCAGTAAAATTATAAAATTAATTCAAACTGGCACACAACTCTATAAATGTTAAAACACACACAGTTAAAATAGCAGTTTCTGAACACTTTTACAAAGGGTGCATTTTGTTTTTAAAAAAAAAAAAAAAAAAAAACAGAAGTGCAGGTGCATTTGTCAATGTGGACATAAGGTCAGTTTGCAGCCTATTGCGCTTTGTCTGTTCACAAGTCTAACAGCCTTTGGTGTAAACCCAAACTCCCTTGTTTGTTTTACATACATGCAGCATTATCTTAGAGCAGTCAGAAAGGACACAAAGGTCATTTATAATACTTTCTGTTCAGTGTTGAACTGTGCAAAGTATATTTGTGTTCTGCTTATAATTTTCAAACTAATACTGATAACACCTTGCAATATGTCCTTGTCTGTTTTTTTTTTGTTTTTTTTTTCATATGTAAGGCTTTTCCCTTACTTTATAGTGCTAGATAATAATACTGTTTGGTCTATGGCATTGTGTCCCTTTTGCAAAAAATACCATAAAGACACTGCTAACTGCGCTAGTTGTTTGAAATTAATCCGGTATGCCCTTCTCAAGACTTTACAAAAGTTTTTTTTCGGTTTTCATGCACGAGCAGATGTAGAAACTCAGCCGCCCTTAGGCACCAAAAGCAGTATTTAATACCTGCAATATTTGAGGAAGGCTTTCCCAACACAAACAGACAATCCATCTTACACATTGCTGAGCATCCATTCGTCATATGAGAAGCCTTTTGTGTCTCAAATGCTTTTCCGTGAGTCAAAGTCATGGCATGCTTTTTTTCTTTTTTTTTTTAAATGTTTTTTAAAAAGGTAGATGTAAGCTGTGAAACTTATTTTGCTAGTCCTGTACATGGTCCACCTGAACCAATATTCTGTGACACCCCTCACCTCCACCTCTCTGTGGAAAATGTCCCTTCTTATCTTTCCTTCAACCACCAACACAGGTATCTCTCTTAACAAAACCTGCCTGCTCCCTTTTCTTCTGTCTCTGTTGTATCTGATCCTTATGCAAATACACCAGGGTTTGCAGGTTTAAGGCTAAAACAGTTCCAGCAAAGCTGTAAACGTGTGACTGAGTAGCATGTTCACGAGCTGTTGACCTGTGATAATCCTGCAAGTACGCCTCGGAGGGAGATGACGTATGACTTTTATTTCAGTTTATCCTAAACGCTGCAGTCTACATGGCATCACAAGACCCTATCAACAGTCTTCCCTTGTATGTGTGTGTTTTGGGGGAGGGGTTGATAGGCACAGGTCAAAGGCTGCGGTGGAGAAACAGGGTGAATTGGGCGGGAATGCAGAAGGAGGAGACAAAGTGCCTCAGGAAATCCAACGGGGTTAACATTCATCTTTTTCTCTGCATTGTCCTTCCTTTTTTTGTCTTCCCACATTTCTAGGTTACTGCACTGCATGTAACGTAACAGAACTTGGAAATCATGCACTTTGAAGTGCGGCGTAAGGGTTGAACTCCAAATAAATCCAAAGCTTTATTTTCCAATAAAGTAGAACCGTTAGACTCAAATTCCATAATTTCATCCAAAGAAAAGATCCAAAGTGTGTGATGATGATTTATTAAAGGTCTCCAAGTCCATTCATTCAAGCCTAAAGAATTCCTTTGAGCTTTTCTTAAAACAAGGTAAATCTTAGTTTGCTCAAAAACCTCTAAGTTCACTTCAACTTTCGTCATGAACACGGGCACATTGTGTGCCTGCATTATTTCCCCTTGTAAGCAAACAAAATATTACACTTGAACAAATAAACCGCGCAACTTTGATGTCATTTCTATCAACTTATCTTTATGCTTGACATCTATAAATGTACCATAACAATTTGAGTGTTACGTGAGGTAGAAATGCCTTCACTATAAAGTGACTGCATTGTTTTGGCTCATTGTGTTTCAGTAAGCTCCAAAGCCATTCCAAGCATTCCAGTTTTAAAACATCCTAAAAATCTAAATTCGAAATGTAAATGGCTAGAAAAGCATCTCTGCTGCTGGCTAAATGTTTGGCAGTATATTAATTGTGAAAAACTGACACTGAATTGATTCCACTACTATTTTGTGCCATAGAGTTCCACTGTCATCCAGAAACTGTTAAAAAGACATGAGTGAGCCACTCGGTTACATTATCTGACATGTTCCTTTATTACCATGAACATACACTGGAGTTTATTTTAACCTACTGCTGGAAAAACTCACTAAAACATCAAATATGGATTAATCCTCCGCTGAAAGTAGTCCTAAACAAATGCATGATTTCTTCCTTTAAGTAAATTGCTGCTTTAGGAAATCACTATTTGCTGTTTTTAGATAATTACATCAAAGTACTCCGATGCACACTGGTTTAGTTTTTGTCAGGTCAGTGGTGGCAAAATCCACACATTGTTTACTCTGTCAGAAGTCCAGATACATGTGTAAAAACAGACTGTGGTCAAAGTAGAACTACTGATTCAACTTCTTTATTGCAGTTAAAAAGGGACAAAGTCCAGGCTCTGAATTGGACTCAAAGTATAAAAGTCTAAAGTCGGCCTTCAAAGGACATTTCTAGTGGCTGTTTGTGTGTAAAATTAACTGAACCTCACGTCATAATATGGAAAGACTATTAAACCATTCTAACTTCAAATTTAATCAAAAACAATAGACTCAAACTAATGGACATTAAGTTCACTCCAATGTGCAAATCAATTTTCAATGTCAGCAACAGAACTTAAAACATTATGATGCCTTTTCTCTGCGATCCAGTCTCTATTTACGGTCTGTTTCATCTCCTTTTGTTTGTCATGTGTGATATACACTGATGGATTCACCAGGGGATCATCTCTACTATGTGTTATTGTTTCATCCATTTAGGTTGATATTGGTCTTGATGTGGTGAAGGCGCACAATGATGCAAAATAAAAATAAAAATTCCCCTCCAAAGCATTACAACTAAAGCCTGTTTTGAAAACGTAAGGAGTACAAAGTAGATATTTGTATTAAAATGTAGGGAGTAAAAGAAAAAAAAGCTGTCAGAAAAATAAATACTCAAGTAAAGTACAGATACCTGAAAACTACATAAGTACAGTAACAAAGCATTTGTACTTTGTTACTTCCTAGTTTTGAAGAAAATACAGAATAAACACAGCCTCATCATTTCATTTTAAAATCTAACGCCTAAGAGCAACAGTGTAAGGATTAAAAAAGTCATTGGGCCACATTCACCAACTGTTGAGGAGAAATGTCCTCAAAGCTTGAAAACAGTCTTCATAGATTTCAACAATGCTTTCACGGCTACATTTAACCAGTAATAAGCTCAAACAGTGGTTTGCATAATATTCTAGCAAAGGAACAAGATTATTTTCCTTATTTTAAGAGTGAAGCCACTTTAACAACTTCTAAATTTAGTCTATCTTATTAAGTCTATAACTGTGTTCCAGTTTTAAAGCCCATTAAGGTCTTTCAGTGACTAGACATTTATTCGTTTTAAGAATTCTAGCCAAGCATAATGTATTTACTCCTGATTTTTTTTTTGCTTAATACAAGGCAGTTTGGTTGTATTTCAGAATATTTGACTTCTTTCTAGTGGGGTAGTTTTTGCAGTATTGTGGCCAAGGAAATGGTGGTCTAGACTGGAGCCAAAATCACCTGTTAAAACTAAAAAGCCAGCATGTGGAAGGAGAAAACACACGAGCTGTGATTTAGTAATCCTCCAACTGCCATTTCTCTGAGGCTTAAGCAGCCTTTGTGTCCGAAAAGAACCTCAACGTCCAAACTTCATTCAGATTTTTTGGTTTCTCTTCTGCTGCTTTCCAGGTGCACTGTGACTCCAGATCCCACAGGTAGAAAGAAAAAAAAAAAAAAGACAAAAATCTTGCAACTTCAGTGAAATCCTGCAGAAACAAACTGAGTGAGAGAAGCAGTCCTCGTTAGATTCTCCAATCTGTACTGCAGTGATGAGGCTGCTGAGCCAGAAACAGTCTCTTTAGTCTGGAAAAAAAGCAAAAACACAGCAAATAATGAGATCCAGGCATCGTTTTCCATAAATGAATGAGAAAACATGACGAGCAGTAGTTATGAGTGGAGTAAAATGTGGATCAGGCTGATTACAAGTAATAGTTTCATGTATAGAACCAGACTCCATAGGCTTTTTTTTAAAAAAACAAATGTTATTTGCTGTTTCCCCGTCCTCTCACAGCCCTTTGCTGTATCAGATGTTAAAAGTGAACCATGCATGCCACTCATGTGTGACCCCAGTTCCTGTCTGCAGTTCAAAATGTGTTGATTGCATGTATTCTAATGCTTTCCATGTATATTACCTGCGAGGAGAACAGAAACAGGATGTCTGCTGGCCCACTAATGAGATCCACCATCGGTGTGTGTGAGCAAGACACACACACAGATTGTTAGTGCCTGGATGTTATTCCTGTCCAGTTTTTGCCTCTTCTCCCTATTATTTCTCCCCCCCTCCCGTGTGTTGTAATATGACTGCAGCAGGGGTTTTCTCTCTCTCTCTCTCTCTCTCTCTCTCTCTCTCTCTCTCTCTCTCTCTCTCTCTCTCTCTCTCTCTCTCTCT